>KL254460.1:3483-27586 GCA_000699545.1 Podiceps cristatus | reverse complement strand
GGAGGTGCTCCAGCCCTCGGATCATTTTTGTGGCCTCCTCTGGACCCGCTCCAACAGCTCCATGTCCTCCTTGCGTTGGGGGCCCCAGAGTTGGACGCAGTACTCCAGGTGGGGTCTCAGCAGAGTGGAGTAGAGGGCCAGAATCACCTCCCTCGACCTGCTGGCCACACTTCTCTTGATGTGGCCCAGGGTACAGTTGGCCTTCTGGGCTGCGAGAGCACATTGCCGGCTCATGTCCAACTTCTTGTCCACCATTACCCCTCAAGTGCTTCTTGGCAGGGCTGCTCTCAATCCCTTCATCCCCCAGCCCATATTGATACTGGGGGTTACCCCGACCCAGGTGCAGGACCTTGCACTTGGCCTTGTTGAACCTCATGAGGTTCACCCAGGCCCACTTCTTGAGCCTGTCCAGGTCTCTCTGGATGGCATCCCATCCCTCAGGCGTGTCCACTGTACCACTCAGCTTGGTGTTGTCTGCAAACTTGCTGAGGGTGCACTCAATCCCAGCATCTATGTCACTGATGAAGATGTTAAAGGGCACTGGTCCCAATATGACCTCTGAGGGACACTCCTAGTCACTGATTTCCATCTGGACATCAAGCCATTAACCGCTACCCTCTGGACATGACCATCCAGCCAATTCCTCACCCACAGAACAGTCCACCCCTCAAATCCATACCTCTAATTTAGAGAGAAGGATGTTGGAGGGGACTGTGTCAAAGGCCTTACAGAAGTCCAGACAGACGACATTGGTAGCTCTTCCCTTGTCCAGTGATTTAGTTACTTCATAGAAGGCCATTAGGTTGGTCAGGCACGACTTGCCCTTGATGAAGCAACACTGGCTGTCTCCAATCACCTGTCCTCCATGTACCTTAGCATAGTACCTAGGAGGATCTGTTCCACGACCTTCCCAGGCACAGAGGTGAAGCTGACAGGTCAGTAGTTGCCAGGGTCCTCCTTCTTACCCTTTTTAAAAATGGAGGCATCATTTCCCTTTTTCCAGTCCCCAGGGACTTCACCTGACTGCCATGACTTTTCAAATATCATGGTGAGTGGCTTGGCAACTAGTAGTTATTTTCATTACTGGTATTTTAATGAAAATGCTCACTAAAGGCTAAAAACAAATTCATAATTACTGTGTTCAAGCTCCCCCATGAATGCAGGCTGGAGTTTGCATGTGTTTGATACCATTGAAAATATTCTACCTGAAGTATGACTTGCAGGATGAAGAGGACAGCAGTTGATGGCAATGAAGACTGTAGATGCATATTAGACTGTTAACTAAAAGTGCATCAAAACCAAGGGGGGAAAAATCATCTTGAAGAGCAACTACTACGGTGAAAAAATGTGGTGGACTTCAGAAGGCAAAATTTATTTCACAATTAGGTTCATTAAAGCAAACTATTCACTATCACAGTTTTATCATCTACTCAAGATCCATGAGATCTTTTCTCAAAGGGGTTGGAGAATAAAAACAGTATTACTAAGACTAATTACCTCTTGTAGGCTTAACATTTAAAAAATGTCTTTGTAGTAATTCCTAGTGAAAAACACTCAATGACATGCAACAGGACAAGACAGTGTTTTGCACATTGAAACAATAAATGTTCATT
Organism: Podiceps cristatus; assembly: GCA_000699545.1. Taxonomy (NCBI): domain Eukaryota; kingdom Metazoa; phylum Chordata; class Aves; order Podicipediformes; family Podicipedidae; genus Podiceps; species Podiceps cristatus. The sequence goes on along the minus strand of KL254460.1, from coordinate 25,973 downwards.
GCACAAGGAACAAGAAATAAGGACTTAAATAAGAAGCAAATGATACTATCTTTCAGTGTGCCCTGTCTACCTTGGTGTACCCTAACATTTTTTTAATTGGCCACACAGCAATATGCAAGTCTGCCCCAAAACATACTACTTGCTTGATGGAGCAAGTGCTCAGTACTTTTATAAACTCAATTACTTAGCACAGCAAGTGAATGCTGAGACCAGAGTATGCCATGACAAGATGAAATGCAAGTAGTGGAATCAGCATAGCCAAAACTATACTGTGCTAATCCAGCCTAAGCAGTGCTTCCATAAGGAACGAGGAACAGAATTCAATGCAATTTTCAAAAATTGATCTTAAAAATATACAAAGCAGGAAACAGCCTTATAGCTCTTAGAATGGTGCCACTATGATTGGCATCTCATAACCTCCTTCCCCATGCCCTCCTTAAGATACGTCCTCTAAGATGAACCTGAAAAATCAACTGAAATAGGTGCGAAGAATCTAGAATGTCAGATTAGATCTTAAATTATAACTAACTAAAAAATATGGAAGCCTAAAAACAAAATTACAGTTTAATCCACCATATTTCATCTCACCCTGTCATACCAACATCTCTAATTCCTAATACCTTAAATCTTGACATCTGTACCAAATTTCTAATCTGAAGGTAAAAAATTGGGTGAAATTTATGTAGTATGAATACAGCAGTGTACAAAACATTGTGAACAGCATATCCTTTTTTACCTTCCAAAGGCACAAAACATCTTTACAGGGTTTTCTGCGCCGAAACATCTAAACTTCTTCAGTAATAAGTTTACTTTCAAAACGATCTATTACTGCATATTCAAATATTTTTAAAGTAACAAGCTTTTGGATCTTTGTTTTTCTCTTTAAACAGCACACAAGCAGCTGAGCCTTTCTGAGCCCATCACCATGTTAACAAAACATTTCTTAAGGTGCAGATTTACAATCTGTCTAAGAGGATGAAAATCTGCACTTTTCGTCTAAGGGACTATCCCTCCACTTCTTTGGCCCACATGGTCCCAGCTGTAGCTGATGACAGAGCTTGTGGGTTGTGTAATCAGCTAGATAGATGTGGTTCCTAATCTGGCTGGAAACTAATCCCCAATACAAGAAAATTTCCAGCCAGATCAGGAACTTGATTCAGCTCGCCACATCTGCACAAGTGCTAATACCACTGAGAGACCCCCTCCTTTGGCAATACTGCTTAAGATCAGCTTAACACAATTGAGAAGCTGCATCTGCTGCACCATGGCTAAGTACCTATAGGACATTGAGTTGTAAACAGCTTCATGCTTTTAATATTACTCCACTTCAAGAGTATATGTAAGAGGCAACTCTAATTTTCTAGCATGTCATTTGATCTTTCTTGCAAGTTATTTCTGAGCATAGAAACACATTTAGAGAAAACATTCTTCCAAATATTATGATAATTCTTAGGTAAAAACTTGAATTGGGCATGGTATAATAACATTTTCAATAAATTCTAAGACTTACTCCATTGTACTAATTTCCTATAAATCACTTCTATTGGTATTCTAAGGAAATGCAAGTTTGTTGCCATCTGTCCTCCCTTAACAGCCGCCAACCAAACAGAAGGGCAGTTAGGACTACAAATGCCTCTAAAACTATGCAATTTTTCTAAAAAGTACCAGCTAGTAAGGCCAGAAAGGACCAAGGCAGTGCGCTACTGAGGAAGCCTTGACAGAGTCCAGTAATTGACTGGACAGCCAAACAAGTCTTGTGTGTACAGCTCCAGCCACAACCCTGCTGTCCTGTCCTTGGTAGAGGTGACACGAAGGCTGATGGTGGGAAGCACTGGGTTCGACAGAAGGGGATGGTTTAGTGGGAATAGACTAGAATGGGGAAATGAGGAACAAAAGGGCAAGTATATTGGAAATTGAGCTCCCTCCTCTACTCACAGAGATGATTAAAATAAAGAATAACAATAAAAAAAAAATTCCCAGTTTTCCAAGAACTTGTTTTTTGCCCCAAACCGAGGGGAGTAAAAACTTCTTTGAAAAGAAATTAGCTATTCCACAACATTTTTCAGTTTTGTGCTTATGCCAAGCCATACCACCATGCTAAATGGTTCAAAGTTAAACAAAATATATTTCAACTCTTTTTGGGAAAAAAAATGTGTAAAGTAAATCAGGAAAATTAATGCACTTGTGAATCATTTTGATCATAAACCTGACATTTTCCACTGCAAAAACTTCTAGCCACTTTTTCCAAACATAGAATCATAGAATTGTCAAGGTTGGAAAAGACCCTTAAGATCGAGTGCAACCATTAACCCATCACTGCCAAGTCCATCTATACCATGCCCTCAAGCACCGCATCTGTCCGTTCTTTAAATACCTTCAGGGATGGAGACTCAACCACTTCCCTGGGCAGCCTGTTCCAATGCCTGACCACCCTTTCGGTGAAGAAGTTTTTCCTAATATTTAACCTAAACCTCCCCTGGCACAGCTTGAGGCCATTTCCTCTTGTTCTATCACTTGTTACTAGGGAGAAGAGACCGATCCCCACCTCGCTACAACCTCCTTTCAGGTAGTTGTAGAGAGCAATAAAGTCTCCCCTCAGCCTCCTCTTCTCCAGACTAAACAACCCCAGCTCCCTCAGCCGCTCCTCATAAGGCTTGTGCTCTAGAATGCTCTACAACATGAGCGATTAGATTTGTATTTCCACCCCAAGTCTTATCTTTCCACCCCAACACTTAAAATTTTCCAGTGACCTCAAGCATTTCCATTTCCCTGTAAGTCTCAAAAGGATAATCAACATCATAAAAGCTCCATCTGACCAGATACCAGATCCATTACTGTACAGTCTATTGGATAACTGATCCATAACTATTTATTTACATTTGGCACATGTATATCAAACACATTTAAATTCATTAGGCAGTTTGGTCCAAGGACACATTTCTTGCAAGAATTAATCCAAGCCTTTGCAAGAAATTGGGGTATGTTTTGAATCATCCCAGTTTATTTAGAATAGAATCAATCTGTAGAAGCATAAGTGCTTAATCTACAGATTAAACATTCAATAATTTATCACAGAATCACCTCAACAATTCCAGCCTCACCCCCTCCCAATAAAACACATAGGAAAGAGACCGCTCATACTGTTTTAAATTGGTCACTTCAGTTTTGCTTTGTGCCTCTTCACCCTAAATATGAGAATGGAAGTCATCATCTTACCCTGGCACCACAGCTTCTCTCTTGAATATGCATTAATAGATGGCTTTCCTTTTTGAAGATCAGATTTGATTAGTTCTCTGAACCAAACCCAAACATCAGCAACTAGCACCTGAAGAAACTATTTTCTTTCGGGGAGAAATTTTATGTTTTTTCTTCGACTCTCACAAAAAGGATGTAGTCATTACAAGAGACAGAATTGCCGGTTGGTCATTTTTTAGGTGGCTAAGAGTTTGGATTGAGTCAACAGGATAACAAATCAGCTTAACTAATATGGAAGATGGATTTAGTTAAACTTGTGGGAAAAAGTAAAATGACATCTAATTTAGCACCCGGAGGGAGGTGGCAACTACAGTTATCAATATATGGATATAGGACAACCCATTTGTGTTTAATGCATATGTAACAACCCAAGAAGGGAAGAAAAATAATTGAAAGTTACCAAAATACAACCACCACTGCAATGCATTATGTCAACAGATATTTACTGTCATGGCCAAAATCATTTGTTAATATGTAGTGAATATATTTGTCACATCAGAATGAAATTGCTAAATAATCCTGCCAAAAAGTTGTTGAGGCAAAACCCCTTCTATGACAAACTGATGGTAAACAGACAGGCTTTTAGTTCTGACTTTCATTAGTAATGCAAAACCAACTAATCATCAATTGCAACAAGTTACAGCCTCACTTGTGAAAAATGAAACATTCCAAATACAGTAAAGAATCAAAATTATCTGAAGGACAATGCAGCCTAGGAGGAAAGACAGGTTTTGAAGACAGGGATTAGTCTGACAGGTTTCACTTTTGTTTATATGTACTAGAAGAGTACAAGTGAGAAGATATTCCAACAAGCAGTTTTCTCAGCTTATAAAAAAACCCAAATATTTTCTGTTATATTCCTAATTCCATGAAGATGAAACTCAAAATTTTGAACAGTGGGGAGCATTATTTTAAACCCCCAAAACCTAAACAAAAATGATTTTTCTAGAACTGCACCACCACTTGCAATATACTCAGAAGACAAATTCTGCTCATGTTTTCCAGCATTAAAAAGCAGATGTTTTTTCTTGCTTTAACAACACTCGATTATAAAATAAATTTAGCCTCTGTGCAAAGAGAGGAGTGAACATAACATCTCCCTTAAGGCACAGCTTTGAGGTATGAGGGATATTAATTCAGTTTCTTTTTCAAATGCTGTAGAGAAGGATGACAGAAAGAAACAGCTTCCAGTTGTCATACTCCTAATCCATCTCTTCTATAGATGGCTTCGCTCCAGATTTCTCTAATAAGCTCTATTACAGTACAACCCTTCACTGTCCTTGTAATATGCATACTGCAATCTGTGTGGTCTAGTTAGACTAGTTCAGGGAAAGTGGTTTGGGTTTTGAATTATTTTTTTAAAAACCTGGTATAGGAAGAGAAGGTCATTTCATTTAAAGAACCCACAGGAAACTTGTAATATTTCAAATATTTGTATGTGGAGGTAGACATTTGTGTGGGATGTGGTAGGGAAATTTTGGGTTTGTATATTAGTTTATTTTGGGCAGAAGATTGCTGGTTTCCTACCAGTGTTTTTGTGAGATTATTTTGCAAAACTGCCTATAGTAGTGATTACCTGTTAAAATTTGAAATATTTAACTTGTGGAATTCATGAAGCAGAAGACAACAATGTAATTGGTCAACAGGAAAAAATATCAAAAGGGGAAAGAAATCTGTGTTGTTTGGGTATGGGAGAATAATGAGTAAGTACCACTGCTACATTTAAATAGAAAAGCTACAGTTAGGAAAATAGACTGCATTCAAGTATATGCAGAATGAGGAGGAACAACAGGAAGAGGCATAAATAAAGGGCAGAGGAATGGACAGAATGAAGACTGCATGGGTTTTGTTACCCAATCAAAGTGGACCATCTTGGAGAGATCTGATCCAGCATACTAGGAATTCTTCAGCAAAGGACAGATAACATTTAAAACAGTATACGGGACTTAAAATTCAAAGCATGCTTTTTCACTAAGCCCAAGTCCTGAAAATAACTGTTTTAACCACATCCTAGATTTCATCACAAATTATATGTTTAGCCTATAACAGTTCTGTTGCATTTTTAAACAACAAATTACTATGTCTCCAACTTTTTCTTTTAATTCAAATAAGAGCATCAGAAGTGTACACAAATAATCTGAGAGTATGGGTAGATCGTATTTGCTTTTGTGAAAAACTCAACTTGGAACATTGTCATCCCACCCAGCTCTCCCAAATCCTGGTGCTGCTGTTCTTCAGATCTGCTGTTCCCTTGGGTCCACTGACACAAGTTGTTGCAAGGTGAAGCTGTAAAATAGGGTGTTGCACCCTCTGAACCAATTCCATCCCTACCCCTGATTCCCCATCCCAGGTACTAAGCCCACATTTCCATGGCCTGCTTTCCAATGTAGCCCTATGAATCTGTTTTCAACACAAATGAGGGGGCAACCAATGGTGATAAGCAGATGGGAATGCCAAGATGGCTAAGGACATGAAAAAACACGTGACAACTCATTCTTGGAGATGCTGACAACCTTCTTCATGACCACAAGTTGAACTGATTTGGGTAAACAATAACTCAGCTAAACAAGCGTCACTCATCCCATTCCCAGCTTTTCTGGGATCCAGTTCTTGGCACAGCTATACCAGCACATGTGCTAGCATAGCACAAAAGCAAGAGACAAGGGGCTGGAGGAGAAGGGCAGCTTTCTAAGATGGCTTTTGCAATATGTTCACCAAGACACTAACCAGAGACTGAGGGTGTGGATTCAAGTAACAATTAAAGGATTACATCACTAGTGACAGCCAGAATCTATAGTGCTATTTCCTTCTTTTCCAGCCCCGAAGGATGTTCTGTTACCTTCTCACATGCTTCAGTCCTATGTTCATCTACCTCAGACTAGTTCTTTCAGGGACAAAAAACAACATAAATCTTTAACAAAAGTTACGGTTGAGCAGAATTCACAGCTTGCTGTTATTGACAAGGGTGTTGCATAGGTCCCTCTCCCTTACCACGTTCCTGGTGCCAGTCTGACTCCCTCCTTTGTACTGGTTCGGATGTTTATAAGCCTCCTCACCAAGCCAATCTGAATTGCAAACCTACTGCTAAAAACTGTCTTTTCTTCACTAGATGAGTTTTCTGTTTTCTGTTGCTTTAACAAGTTGAATCAAGTTGAATGGAGGGCCCACAGGTGCTGGTGACAGGGGAAGAAGTAGAAGCACACAGCTGGGGAGAAGAGGGAAGATGGGAAGGAAGAACTAGGCTATTATTTTTTGATTACTTTAGGTGCTGGTTCATGCTACAGCTGGAAGAAGGAAAGGAAATAAGATCTATAAAGAGAAAAGTACTGCTGCAGGATAATTAAAACCTAGGAGTAAACATGCCAAATGGTGTTTGCCACCTGACAACAAACAAATGTGAATCAGTACTTGAGCAGAGGAAGGAATGTTTTCTCTACCATTCAGGAAGCACTTCAATTGTTTGGAAAAGGTGTGAGTCATTAACTCCCAAATGTACAAGTGAGACATCCAAAGCTATAAATACCTGACATACTTCAAGGGCTCTTTGGAATGGATGAATAGAAATCTATATGTACTTTTTCAAAATTACAGAAGCATGATGCCATGCATCATTTCACAGATTTTGATTTGTTGTGTTTAGGCTCTTCTGAATTGCATTATTCAAGCATGATGAGCTCTAACCTTGAAAGGACCCTTTTTCTTGCTTCTGATGCTTTGGACAGCTAAACATCTATTTGGAATAAAAGATGTGAGGTGCACAGGACTTGACAGTATGCTGTTTCAATGCCACATTTTTTTATGTCTGAATTTGTAGCTTATCATAGCCATTAAATAAAATGATGGCAACCAAGAATCTCACTGGCAACAATTGCATGTCATGAAAACAATCCTCCTCCTCATCCTCTTTGATTTCACATCTGCTTGTAAGATGTGAGGCTCAGCATCGGGGCAGTAAGAAAGTTTTACTGCAGTCTTGCAACATTGATTTTTATAACTGTAAGATTCTTCAGACTATAGCACCCTTGAGTTCTTCTTAATCTGTTTCTAAATTCTAACCTAATTTTTTGCTTTTAAGCACAGGTTAAAAGGCTGGTCAGACTTCAGAGGGGGTTTTCATTCTCAGGTGAAAACCATCACAGTATCACAGAACACCAGTGCATCAGAATTACTAAGCACTGGTGAAAGGCTTGGTTCCTAATTTAGACTTAGACAGTCTGGCTGCTTAAAGCCAAATATTACTATAATCAAAGTATAGATCCTGTTCCTTCAGATATGCAGCTTCCATAAAAGTAATCAAGTTGAGATCACCGGGTATTAAGCTCCTACACAATCCTTCCAGAAAAAAGTACGTCTTCTCCACATGACATGTTTTTCAAAATGATTCGTGCAATGCCTTCTACCTTGGATAAAAGGGATTCCAAAGAATGCTAAGGGGACTATACATGATCACACTAGAGGCTTCTTCCAGAAGGGAATCATAAAATATCCCAAGAGTTCTGGTTAACCCAGGTTCAATGAGTAAATGCACATTACTCCTCTCTGACTGACAAACTCCTGGGAAAACTGATTGCACAACAGGAAGAGGGCAAAACAGGGCTTAAGAGCTTGGATGAACATGAAACTCATTCATTTACCCCTGACCCCCAATCTCAGAATAGAAATACACAAGGGGAACACAAAAAATATGCTTGGCTTTGTGTAAGCACAAAGAAAGTATGATTTTACAGTATCATAAATAATTACAATTTTATATCACTAGCAATATCCTTAATTCAAATTAGTTTTAAAAAACCTATTAAAAACCTCTTTAGAACTATATTTCTATTTTCCTTAATTTAATAAAAAGACTTATGAAAGAAATACTTTTAGGAAGAACTTATATTTGCGCCCCCCCCCCATTTAAGTTATTTTGTCTTCACAGAGATTGATCAGGTATCCAGGTATCACTACAAACCAAGGCTATACAAAGTGGGTCCACAAAACCTTTCATTCCTTCGATTAAGAAATTTTTTGGAATGTAAAAGCCTGATTGCCCAGACTATTGTTGTATTTGAAACACAACAATGTGCATTTAACTAGCGTTACGTCACACACAATTGTCATTACTCTTGGGAAACCAGTAGAATATAAGGTGATATCCCTTCCTTTGCTAGTAAGTTCCAAGTTGTGTTAAATTCTGTCTCTCAGTGCAGGCTTTTAGCTGTTGCACACTTCACATATTAGTCTTTTCAGAAAGTAAACAACTTTTTTACACATCTGATTTTAAAAAAGTCCTTTTTAAAAACCTAGACATATGAAGCAAATATTCACACTTATTGCTTCAGAGGAGTAAATCAAGAAACACTGATGAGCTCATCATCAAAAGTTTCTGCATGCCAGAGCCATTCAGACTGCAATGTGATAACACAGAGAACCTCGCAAATACAGCTGGATTATCCTATTGATGTATTTGTACATAGTCACCAGGGTAATGCTAACAATTTGTGTAATAAAAAGACATTTAAAGAACATTTAATTAGCTTGTACTTTGCCATTTATGAATCTTATCTCTCCTATCATCCCAGGAAGCAGCAGCAAACTGCTACTGTACTGAGACCTGATGCAGTTGCCTTTGTGCAAGTGTCTGAAAGACAGTAAGGCTTAAATAGCTGTTGCTGTTAAGTCATGAGCTAAATTTGCAGCATAGTTCATATAGTGGTTCTCTAACATAGCAGCAATAAGAAAAATACCAGTTTGTCTCACTTTCAAAAAGTCTACGGTAGTGGTAATGCTTTTCAGCCTGGAATCACAAATCACTTAACACTGTGCAATTTAAAAAGAATCTAGAGGATGCAGGTTTTCCACAGCAGGGCCCCATCAGACTGCTGAGCCAGCTAGCAATCTTCCATGATCTCCCTGAACACACATTCTTGGACTAAAATGCACCAAATGGAAAAAACTAAATATGGAATGAAACAGACATACATGTATAAACTCATCTAAATGTTTAAGGGAAGTAGCTCTTAAAAAGTCTCATTCAAGTGATAGCAACTTTACTGAAGTAATTCTTCTCAAAACAAGCAACTGTAGAAACCTACCACAGAAGTACATTTCTGGGTTTATGCAGCAGAGGTTATACTGTCAAACAGAGGAGGCACAGCCAGTTGCTGTTCACTCAGCCTAAACGACTTTTGTCTTAAAGAAGTGGGTTGATATATTTTCCTACTGCATCCATGTACTATTTTCTCACATTACCAGTCATCTGAAGAATGGCAAAAAGTATATAATTTGAGAGTGGGCCTAATGCATCAGCCAAGAAGTAAAAACTTGCTCTTGACAGATGGAGTGATTTATCGAGCTACTGTCTCTCAGTGAGAATATGGTAAATGCCTGTGCAAGCTCACTTCAGTGCAAAGTAAAGCAAGTTAGGTTTAAGGTGTTTAAATCCCTAACAGTGATGTAAACTAATCTGCGTCAGTCTGTACTGAAATCAAATAAGAGGTACTGCAGCTTTGTTCTGCATCTCAGATGCAGGGCCAGTATCCTGTAGTTGAGGGGTGACTGACACATAGAGGACAATATCCCCTTCACAGGTTCCATCTAGAAAGAATTTATCAGTCTGCATCAATAGAGCGTGGGACCAGGTTGAGGGAATGGTAGTGGCAAGTGTAAGAACTTCACAAATATCTGCACCGAAATAGAAGTCTAAATGTATTCAATACTCTGTAAAAACAATCTTTATTAGGTTTTAACTTTTGGTAATAAATGGCCTCATTTTTAGAAACAGTAGTGGTAAGAGACACACACAATGGTCATTAACAGTCATCCATCACAGATTTTGGAAATACATCAGTGCTCCAGGCTCCCAGCTTTGCCCTATCTCATTTTCTCTTTGATGTCATTAAGTTATTCATTTTACTAGTTCAAGCTTTATCTTTTGATCAAACTTTTGTAATATATAATTTGGAAATCAGTTTCTTAGAAGGACAAGAGCTGTCAAATAGCAACCCGTATCCGATCAACCCCAACAAGGTGGTAACAGCTTAGGACAAGTCAGAGCCAAAGCTGGAATTTCACAGCATATGTGCAAATTACTATTTTTTAAGAACCTCAGTGTTGACATTACAAGGGAAGAAAAGCAAGGAAAGATCGTATCTTCTGAGGCCTTGATCAAATTACTTAATAATTCACCCACTGAATTTATCCCATGGTTCCCATAAGAGACAGCATTCTGAGACAGAACAGGCTTGTGGATTTTAGAGCCTTAAGGGAGAAAAGAGAACAAACTACAATGTTGCAACTAAATCTCTACAGGATGTAGAAGCATTCTGCTATTTTAAATAACAAAGTAACATTATGGAATTTTTCAGATATAAAATAAAGGGTCATTTTGAAGTTACCCACAATCTATACGCAAGATATGTAAACTAGGAGCACAGAACTATATAGTGGCTGCAGTTTCCTACTGTTTTGCTCAGTCAGCTTTTTCCAAAGTAATTGTCAAAGATATTAGATTTGAGTATTTTGAAGATGGTATCTGGCAGTTCTCAATTTATCCTAGCTTCTCATCTTTGAAGCAATTCAATTTGTCTCAGAGCCTAATTTCCATTTTACACATCCTATAATTGCATTTGTCCTTTTGTCCTTTATAGTTGACTTCTAAAAAGATTCCCATCATTAACACATCTACAGAGAACAACTTGCTCCCTTTCTGGGTCCTTTGGTTGAGATATAATTATTAAAATTGTAATTATTTTTCCTTATGTGTTTTCAAAAGTTGGAAATTGCTTTAAATTGTTCTACAAAAATGTGTGGGCTTGGACATTTCTTTCTTCTGGAAGGGATGTATGTTTTGCAGAGGTTTCAGATCCTTAACCGGTAAACTAACTTGTTGGATGAGTCACAGTTCACTTCATCTTCTATCAAGTCCTGGCTATTTTTGATCATATTTAAGAATCTCTCCTCTCAGCCCAGAAATCTTATGCAGAGTTTCTAGAATTACTAAGAAATTACAGAGGTTTTTAAACATTTTACTTCAGCCCACCTACCTTCTTTCTCCTTTCTTAAATATACAGTGTTCTCTTATTTTCTTAATGGGTAGTGAACAATCTTTTCCTCTTAAGATACAAACATGCTAACACTTTTTAAGCCATAAAACTAAAAGCTGGCAAGCTCTCATAGAGATTAAAAAAAACCATGAAAAATAACTCAAAACACTGAGCTATGCCTGTTTCATCATACAGACTCTTTTCTATATACAAAAGTATAAATAGTGTCCAACAGCTGTGAATTTTTTCTCTAGCCATTAAATGTCTCCAATCTTACATTTCCTAAAAGTGTCTGCATTGCCTACAAATGAGCTGCATTAACGTAAACGGCACATGAACAGCCAGAGAGCCAATAAAACAAAAGCCCTATGTACAGAACTTAACTGAACTTAGAAGCATCACCTTTGGCTTTAAAAAATAAGAGCTCATAACTATTTCACTGTTGATCAATTTGCCCAGAACACTTTCCAATGTTTTGATCCCACAATCTTGAAATCCTGGTTTATACTCCTTGAGAAATATTATAACTTGTTTGAAAAGTATATTCTAACTGGTCAGCATGCTTATGTACTGGAACTACTAGTTGAATAATTGTCTAGTTTGACCAAAACACCCAACACCCTCCTGATAGAAGAGATGATGAAATAACCTGGAAAGTCTGAAAGATTAAAACAAAAGATCAGTCTAACAGCTAGGCACAGTAACACATCTGAATGTGGGTTCATTGTCTCGAATCCTAAACAAATTCATCATGTAGACTCTTAAAAAAAGCCAACATACTTAAAGCACTTTGCAGAGGAGTGAGACTAAACCAAGCTGTACATTGTATCTTATCTCCATTTTAAAAATGAGCAAGTTACTTAACCTCTTTGTCTCAGTTTCCAAGGCTACAAGTGAGGCATGACAAAGGCAGGAAGAAAAACCAGATATTTTTTGTCTTCCAGTTTTGTAGTGTGGTGTGTTGTGTCGTCATCCCTGTCCCCCCTCCCTTTTCCCTTTTGCTGTTCAGCTATCTTATCTTCCTAAACTGTAGGCTTTAGCCATTTAAGCATATATATTATCCTATGTGCAGCCTTTTTTTTGGCGATTCTAATCGGCTTTCCTTTTTGCAAATCTGGTCAATTGTTTAGTGATTAAATTTGATTGCTTCTTGCTTATAGGCACTTGGAAATAATCAAGGAAACTATTCCCTGACCAGTACTAGCTGAGGTAAGGAGACATTTCTATAAAATAAAGTTAAACCAAGCTATTTTTAAAGGTATGCAAATGATGTGAGAAGACAGGAAACCACATTTAAAGTGTAAATGAAACCCATTGTTTTGTAAAATTTCTGGAAAAGCTTTGAAAAAATGGCTTTTTCTACTTTTCTCCCCCAGAATTTCTTTGTTCACTGCAGAAGGAAAAACAAAGCATCAGGAAAGTGATGTTCCTCCTCCGCAGAGAAGCAATGAACTCTCCTCCCCCTTCTGAAGGGGATCACAGTTTGCCAGCTTTGGCAGCCACTGTAGTATTTAAAATAGAAACGAATCCAAAAATGTGATTTGGCAAACAACCGCTGAAATATCCAGCGAGTCAGTTTCCCCTCTTTTCCACTTCCTTTCTACCATTCTAATTATATCTGGAGCAGCTTTCAAACACCTCAAAGATTAAACACATGCATAGCTAGCCTCTAGACAAAGAGCCCCATGAACTTTAACACATATGCAACATATGAATCAGACAGACCTGTCTTTGTACAGCCAGTTCCCAGACTGCTGTGACATTTCAAACAGCTGTTCTTATTCTTGTATACAGCTTAAGTTTTAAGGGACACACTCTATATGCCTTCATCTGCTGATTTCTCACAGCTGATTTGTCATTAGTAAAAGCTGATCTATCACATTTTGTAAGTAGTTCCATCATTTTTTTCAGCACACATAGGCAGGACTAAGATATCCACAACACAGCAAGTTTTCACCTACAATGAGGTGAATCCTACACTCCAGAACTTGATCTTTTATAGAGATTTTCAAGAGAGCATGCAATGCTGTGTTGAAAGAAAATATAAGGGCAAAAGACAGTAGGTGAATCAAAGATACCAACCCTTCACAGGGATATCCAAATAGACTGCCAGACTGAAGCATGCTGGCTGGAGTCAGTATACAAGAAACCCCTCACAAAACAATTGTTTCTGAAAAAAAATATTTAATATGAAACACAGCTTGGCACAGGGTGGGAACAATAACCCAGTTGCCACAAATCTTTGAGTCAACAAAAGAAAGCACATTTTACTTGTGTAGGTAAGAAACTAGATGTGAGGAAAACACCACAGTTCAGCTTTAAACATACATTTTCAACAAGAGGAGCAGATCACATGGCAGGTATAACTGCTATTTCGTTGGCCTTAAATCTTTAAAACCACTGACTTCTCACTAACTAGGAAGCATTGTAAATTAATCCATTTTATGCATTCACAGAATAAAAGCACTTAAGTGTTTCTGAATCCACAAAATGTTAGTTTTAATATGCAACTAGCCAGCCAGCAGACTGATCCGTATAGTACTTTCAATTTATAAGATGGACAAAATGCCTTCAATTTATTTATGCAATATCATCACATTACCAAAATATTCCTGTTCAGTATCTTGCAACATACCTCAAGAAAATTTCAAGACTGAAATATTTTCATTCAAAGAATAGAGAAACTTCCCAAGCATTTTTAACCAATGCTTTGTCTTCTGTATGTTTTAAGTTTTAGAATTTTTATAATCCAATCCTGAGGCCAGACAATCATTTCTACTTTGCCATCAACAAAACTGTTCAAAGGCAGCATCAGGAAGACTCAAAGATTGATTTCACAGATCATTGGTCCAGGCAACATTTGTAAACCACTGACCCAAAACCATGGAGAATTGCTAGGGCCTCGTGGATCGAAGGGAGGCTTACAGCTTGCTAGACAATTTAAATTGATTTGAAACCTGAGGTTAGCCTGTCAGTTTTTCCTAAAAAGAAAGCCCCCACCTTTTAAGAAAGAACATTCTAAATGAGTCATATTAGCCCACACAAGCAAATCAGCACATTGTTCTGGTTTTCCCACCCTCAAAATACATCATGTTCTCTCAGTACAATACTACTTGCACAAAGAATTTGGGACTTGACAAAAGCTACCACCAAGCTCTAATTACAGCAGTTCTGTATATTCTTAAATCAAACAAAACTAAATCATCCTGCTAAAAAGCAGACAGTACTTCAAAATCTCCAATACAGATTGAGAAACAGATCTCTGCAATAAAGTATTATCCAGATCAGCCCGCTTCAGAACCTCAGTGCAGAAAGAGACTCATTTTCTTGCTGCAAGACAAGACTATAGTGCACATATGAAAAAAATGCTATGCAAAAGAAATGACAAAAAGCATCAATTAATTTCACCAAGTTACTTCAATGCAGATCATTGCTACTGAACATTTCAGACAACCTAATTAATGGTTATTTCCACTTTGCCTTTCTGGCTGCTGTTTCCAACTGATTCAGATCCATTTTTTGTCACAGTCAACATTCTGTTGAGAACACTATATCCTATTTTAGATTTCAGAATATTTTACAGAAGAGTTTAAAAAAACTGGGTGCATGTCATTCTGCCAATCATTCTCATCTTCTCAAGCTTTAGTCATGACCTGACAATACCAAAAGACTTCACTGTTTTGCAAACAGCCTGTTTGATCCCTTGTCACAAATGATGGAAAAAATGATCTTGAGGTCAACGATGAAACTTATAAAAATGAGGTTTCTTTACTTAAAAAGTATTTACTCAGTCTCTGACTTGGAAGTTTAAAGGCAGGAACTTACATGTCCTAAAAAAGGCAAAGACCTATTTACTCTAGGTACTCTTCTGATTAAAACAATCTGAAAACTAAGCAACAAACTAAGCAACATCCCAGTTCCCAAGTTTTTCCTGATGCCAAACAACACAGAAATTAATTCCAAAGATTGCTCCCAAATCACATGCTAACTTTAATCATTCAGCCATGAGAAAAGTAAATACTCATCAGCAAATTTGACTGAAAGCTTCTGATATGCACCCCAGCTCTTCCAACTCACAGACATAATATTTAACCAGCAAAACCTACTGTTGCCCTGAACAGACCATAACACATGACCCTATCATGTGCTTTGACAGCAAGTTATACAAGAAAGGTGACAATACAACATAGTTACAAAACCAAAATATAAAAGTGCCAGGATAAGCCTCTAGAAATACACTTTGTGATATAGAGCCATAAATCTTTACCATTTGAACTAAAGACTTAAACCTCTTAGAAGCATTAGCCTAACTCAGTCTAACTGCTGAGGTCAAAAGACATACCCATACTGTATTATGGCAACTAAATAAATATTTACCATAGCTGTTTTCAAAAAGCTTGGTTAGCAGAGTGAGTAACACTAAAAGAGGACCCAGAACACTCTCAAACTCTGGAACAATTAGCTTCAGGCAAGCTTTTAGTCCTCTTATTTGTTAGATCAGTGAATTCTGGAGTTTTGGGTAGGTTTTGATTGGAGATGATTGAACAAGCCATTTCGCTCTACTGCCTACCTGCTTCCAATGCACAGACAGCTGGAATGCTCGTTAAATGTTTCCTTAACCAGCACTTTTTTTAAAAAAAAAAAAAAAAACCTTAAATTTTAGCAAACCAAAGTCAGACCAAATTTCTGGAAACAGATGGGAATTTTAGTCACACTCCCCAGAGTGGAACGCTAGGCTGATATGCTACCATGAGAAGTTCTTAAATCACCGTTGCCTTCTACTGCACTACTCCGCAGATAAAAATGGACTCTTCCTGAAATATAAATATGACATGGAGATCTAACACTACTTCCTAAAAGAGCATTAATAGCTGCTTCAACACAAAAGCGTCTGTAAGATATACATATACACATTCCAACAAATTCGAGCTCAGACACACAGTACTCAGTATGAAAAGAATAAACACAGTATCCTCTTTGAATGAAATTTTGCAGAATATATTTCTTCCCAATAACACTAAAAATTCATTTTGAGCTATCTTTTCTCAACCAATGGATTTCAGAGCAACATAGTGTAGAACAGCCAAGTCTGTCCAAAATCTTTCTAGCTAAACATATTTACAATCAGATAGCTCTCTATCATCAGATATTATATACACCTTACCTGTCACAAATACTAAAATGGATCTGTTAATAACTGTTTTCCATAAAACTATGAACATATGAATACATGTAAGATACAAACTAGCAGAAGTTGGTGCATGAAGTCTCAGAATTGACTAGCTTGCAGAGCGAAAGAAAATAAGCTACAGCTCCTAGAATTATTTCTTCAGTTCAAGGACTTCACCCTCCCCCAACATATTCGCTTTTCTAAGTCACTGCCTTTTTGCCAGATTCCAAAGTAGACCCTTCAGCCCCAAGTTTGCTTTGTCCACTAGCCTCTAACTACGAAACAAAAGAAGAAATAAAGCAAAGAAAATGAGTAATTTGAACAAAAGTTCCAAAACCTAACAGCTTCCACAGTTCCTGACAGTATTTTCTCAGGAAGTTATAATTTTATACAGAGCAAATTCCAATGATTTTGAATTCTAAAAGTTCTACAGAAAATATTTTCTACTCAATAGACTGCACACGTAAGCCTCCCATATGAACTGGACGGGACTACAGGTTTTACAGAGCTACGAGACAGGAAAATATCAGGTTTTACGGGGCTAAAAGCAACAAATACTTTATTAAAGCCAAAATAAAAACCTGAGGTCATGCTTAGAACTTTAAAACCAGAAATGTTACATAATAAAAAGCACAAAGCTCAAGAGAGTTGCTGATCTGAAAAATATGCAAAAAAACTCTCTCATTTATTCCAACACATCTTAAAGCGGCAGAAGATATTATGTTCCCTCTATTTTCACATTGTGTACAGCTTTTCCAAAAGGAAATGCTTACAACTGATTCTAGCATACCCTGTAAAACAGTGCAGACACATTAGGGTTGCACCAACTAGCACAGCAGCATTTATAAAGATAATTATCTTAATAATGAGAAATCTTTACTTCTCTCTTTCATGGAAAAAATAAAGAAGGTGGACTTGTATTTCAATATATTTCTTTCCCTTATACTAAAGGCTAGATTTCTGATTTCTCAGGTATCACTCAACGTCAAGAATCATATCCCTTTGGCTCTTGGCACGTTTTCTGGTCTTAAATTACACTGTCATGTACACCCAAGGATATGAAGGTGATAAACTAATTTGATGTATAGAGTCTGTTCCTTATCAGCCTGAGAAAGGCACCTCGTAAAGATTGTCCACTCTCCTTGTACTTTTTAAACAGAATACAAATTGAGGTTTAGTTCATCTCTCAAACTAATGAACAGAGGATTTTTTTTGTGGTGTGACAGCTTTTCCTTTTAAACTAGATCATAAAACTACTGCCAAGAAAAAAAAAATAAGCAAGCATGTTCAAGAAAAACTGTTAGAGGTACAGACTGATGAAGGCAAATGCACCTACGAGACAGCAAGTCCCATACTGATTAGTCCTAGAAGAATACAGGAGTTGCCCAGGCTTTTAACTGTCCACTGGAAATAATTTTCAGAACTCTTAAGCCAATTACACAGGCAAGGCAAATATCTTACCATGCATCATCCAATAAATATACATATATCTAATACACATTCCCTGCAGAACAATTACCCCTGAAACTTCTGAGAGAGCTCATGGAAAAAAGAAACCTTAAACCATGTGGCAAAATCAACTAAGTTAAAAGTAGCTGGGATCAAAAGATTTAAAATACCTAAGTTAAAGACATTTTGTAAACTAGCAGGAGAAAGCCAAATAAAAATTACAAGAAACCCTCTATTGTTTCATGTTCACAAAAAGGAAATAAATACATCAACCCTTTTTAGCCAGCACAATATAAAAAAGAGTTCAGTGTGTTATCCGTATCATACAATTTCAGGGACTACTGGCTGAACTTGTAACCCTCTCTCAGTAAGCAATGCTTGCCACTGAAGACAACATTTTTCATTATATGGATTCATATTTTCTTCTACATTCTACAGATTTCATTTTGTTTGGATGTTTAACGACTTTTATATGAAGGCACCCAAAGCCAGTTTTTGACATAGACAGACCGTGACTTAATACGCAAAGAATTGCAGGTACTTAGCTGGAGGTGGGGAAAACACAACAATGGGGACAGACAGACCCAATTATGTAACATTTGAAATCTTAAGAAATCTAATTCCCACTTATATTTAATTACTGTTGCTTTGGTATTTCATCTGTTTACTGATATTTCCCATATGAATTAGTAGTATATTCATGAACCTTCCATCAAGCACCCTGGCAGTTGCATAGGAATGTTTTAGAAAATACTATTCTACAGCTTTTTCTATAATATCCTCTGCAGGGGGTTGAGCAGAGCCCCCTGATAACCCATGCTGGTTATCTTTTTCAACTTGTTTCTATACAACTGTTTCTCAGTCTGCAAATTTGGCTTCAAAAGGTCTGTCCAGTGCTATCTCCATTGTTCAGGAATAGCTCTGTTGATTTATACTGATAAACAAAGATAATGTACAACCATAAGCGATGAAGTTAATCTGCAAAGGACAGAGTAGGAAAAAAGCCTGCAATGTCATCATCATTATGCACTACAAAAAAATTACAGGCTTGTGGGGGAAAAAAACAGGGGGGGGAGAGAACTGAGATTTTTTCTTTAAATGCACTACTTTCTATTTACAATATTAGGCAATCTAGTATGATTTGCAATACCATATTTAAAGAATGTATTTACTAAATACCATACTGATGCTGAGTGGCAATACCAATAGGAAAGGAACCCAATTCAGCAACTACACAAACAAGCAAACACTTCTCACATTCCAACAAGCAGAAAAACGGATAATTACAGAGAAGACAGGAGAACTCACCATGACTAAAGGTCTAGTGCAGCTGAGGAATCTGTCTAACCGCTTTGCAATCTCACCTTAAACCTGCAAAGCTGTTGCAGGAGGTTTTTCATGGCAACTGTTACTAACAGTATCTCTATCAACTGCTAAATACAGGTACTTTATGTACCAGAGTGCAACATTCCTTCTGATGTACCAGTTTCTGAACAACTCTCCTAAAAGAGCCACCTTTGCAAGAGATTCGCTCTTACTCAAAGAAGGTAAGTGGGTTAACTTGTAAGGAACCATGAACCAGCACCCTCCCTGCCAACACATTCATGGAGCAAGATGACAATTATGATACCACAGCTAGAACCGACATAGATTACAAGGTAAATAAAATGTACTTTAAGCTCCACTTGTACCGACATTTTTTCTATCAGGGATACTATGCTGCCTTTGCTGTACAAGAAATACTTACAAGGCAAAAGCCATAGGCACAGGCACACTTCAGGCTTCAGCGAGCTTTGTCCTAACACACCTTCATTGTCTGCGTTTCCCAAGCAGTCTTTTCTAGACAGAGATGGTGACCTTTCAGTGAGTCTGCCTCATTTTAAGAAGGTTGACCATAATATTTTTTACATTTTGTTGTTACAATCAAAAGATACATCACTGACAGCTTCATTAGCAGCAGAGCAGGTTTGAGACTTTCTTGCTAATAATCTGATATTGCATTGTTTTAAAGAACCAACTTAAAAAAAAACAAAAAACAAAAAAAACCCAAAAAACAAACACCATGACTACAAAAATACAATTTTACCACTATAAAGCTCTAAAGTAGTCAACATTTGTGCCTTGGATATATATTTAACACCAAATTCAGAAAACTGTTCCACTGCTAACAAGAGACTGCAAACCACTCCACAATCAAAGAGTATGTAACTGATCATATTGAGATTTTTCATGTGCCCTACATTCTCTACATATTTACTATGAGCTATCTCCCTGCTTCTAAAAACTGGGTTTACAGTACAGAAGTCATTAAATAAACTGTCTTCTCCAAAGATCATTCCAAACAGTAAGAGTCACAGTCCTTAACCATATAGTTACAGACTTAAAGTCTGAAACTGGAGAACATTGTGCAACCTGGTTTTAAGCAAAACTACCCAATCTAGATGAGGCAGAGAAAGACAATTAAAAAGGCTTAAAGCAAATGGAAAACCAATTACACAACATGACTGACTTCTCCATGGAAAACTCCTATACCAATATTTATCTTCTCTGAGCTTGTATATATTTGCCTTGAACTTCAAAGCTTATTAGAGCAATATTGATGTAATTCTGAGCCATGACAGAGAGGATTGGTGATTTTAATGGGGTTCCAAACAGGCTCTGCAGAAGACAATTAGGGGCTAATACAAAATAGAGAGAAAGGCAAAACTTGCCCAACGAAAAAAAAGTGCTAATAGTAATAGTTGCACAAGGACAGTTTCAGCCCAAGAGCTATAGGATTTTTAAGAGTGTCTATCACCTTCAGACATGTTTCTGAATTTACTGGCAAATTTGTTGGGGAGTTTACAATATTTTTCCTTTTTTAAACTCTTCTTCCTTCCTCTTGCTGCATTAAAAAGGCCCACAGAAAGGACACCAACAAGTACAAAAACAAAACAATGATACGCACCAATAGGCTATTTGGCAGCTGAGACAATAGCAAGAGCATGTGTGATACCTACAGAGACTTACAGTAAGAGGGGATACACATGAAATTGATGTAGAAGGGGGGATACACATGAAATTGATGTAGAAGGATGTCTATATTTGTTCACATTTATAGCATACTTTTAAATGTCTTTAAAATGTGTATAAAGATTTTTCTGACATATGAAGAGCCTCAGAGCCGGAAGACTGGATATAAATATATACATGCAGAATTTACATCTCTACTATATACTGTCTTCCTCCTTTGGTGAGCTTTGTAGAGAGGCCTGTATAAATACAGGCATCCATCCAAGAAAACAACATTTTAGGATTAAGATCCACACTTACTTAGTGGTTTTACAAAAAGCATTTAAGGTTTAACTGTGAATGCATCACTAAATACTTTCCTATAGAACCTCTATCAAAGAATACAATAATCCAAATCTGTTTATACACTCATAAGTTCACGTTTGGCAAATTTTGTGCCAGTAGCAATATTTTCTAAAATAGCACTGACTTTATGAAGTCGGTGATCTTACTCTTTAGCACCACACTGAACTGGTGTCTCAGACAAGATGTTACTAAAACAAGTATTGCTAGAAGCCTACAATGTTTAGCCTGGCATGATTTTTATCCACTTGTTTACTGTGGTTTGACAAACCTTGCTAACAACATCTCCTGCAGTGAACAGTGTCTGCATTAATACAGTCAACCATTTTTCAGCATTTACGTTTCAGTGCGTTCAAGATTTTCAACTTACTCTTAAGCAAAAAGTGGGGTTAAAGCCTACCAACAGAAGGACTTCAAAATATCTTTCACATATTTTTTTATAATATTTTGCACTTTAAAAGTTTAAAAATATTTTACTGCATGTTGAGCATTTCATTCTATATGGAAATTCAACATCATCTGCTCTAAAAGCTGGCAACTAAGAAAAGGTCTCTTAAGCAGGAAGAACCATGAATTCCAAAGGCATTCTGAGATACAGATAGCAAATGAATGCTGTTAATTACTTTATACACCCCATATTTACACATCTCTTAAACATAAATGTAGCTATTTGATAATCAAAGTGCAGATGTTCAAACAAACATCAATGTAATCTTTGTTATCACTACTATAATTCACGTGAGAGCATCTCAGTTAAGGCCCATACATGACAGGCATGAGTACTAGCCTTGCTAAGAGATCTGCTAGTTGGAGATTTTTTCAAGTACTTGCACAAAAAGGAAACTAGTATATATGACAATTTTCCCCCAAATCAAAGACTTAAAAAAAAAAAAATCAGTTCCAGACTGATTACAAAATACTTCTCCAAGTGGTGCGGTTTAAAACTGATTTTGCACTCATCCTGCATAGCGATACGTGATTACAGAGGGAAGAGAAATCCTGAACTAGGCTCCAAAGGGATTCTGAAATTCTGTTGTTCTTGGTGTCAACTGAACAGACAAACTCCAAAACATTTGTGGTAAAGCCGTTTTGTAACTCTGAGATAACAATGTAGCTTTTGTAACAGCTGATGGGGTCCCATAAGAAAATCAATTTAAAAAAAAATTACCTCAGAGCTACACCCACTGTTTAGTTTTCTCCTGTCCACATTTTCAACAACCAGGCAATCTCAAATC
>KL254459.1:12380-36779 GCA_000699545.1 Podiceps cristatus | reverse complement strand
ATTCTATGATTCTATGATTCTATGACCAATGGCTGTCAGCCTGGGATTTGGCTTCCTTAACCAGAACTTTAGGATCACAGTCAAATGAGTGTAAAAATTGATGAGTGTAAAGTGATAAAGCACCATGATACAGTCCAACTAAATGAGCAGTACCCAGATATGCGAGGATACTTCTTTAATGTAGATCGAGAGACATCATAACAAAGACCACCAAATAGCCTACTCTTAATTTGTTTAAATGAGTCACAAGTAGTGACCGTATGCATATTTTGTCAAAGTATTAACAAATAAGATGGCTGTTAAGGAAATGAGAACTAGAAGAACTATGTAAGTGTGGCTTATTTGGATTCAGGATAGCAGCCATACCTTGGAACCATTGTAACTCGTCAGGAAGGGCACCACTGAAATAATATTCTTCTAATGGATTAATGGAATAAAAAAGGTTACCATATCCATCAGATTCAGTTGAAATCAGTGTCACTTTCTCTGCTGTGATTGAGAAAAAATGGACTACATCTGGAGCCATTTCTAAAGTGTGAGAGGTGGACTAGGAAAGGATAGTGCTAGATCTTGTGGACAGTGAAAAAGATTTGGGGGCAAGTAAGAAAACGATGTAGAATGCATCTCTTTTGGGGACATAAATTTGTGACTGAAGAATAGGAAATTACTTTTAAACCCTTAAATTGTAACTATGATTCCAAACAAAATTTTATGTGAGAACTCCTGTTTTAACAGGATAAGGACATACAGGCAATTTGTCACAGACTATAATTGGACAGTAAAATCTTAGAAGCTCGTTCAGTGACTGTATACTGCCCTCCAAACTACGTGGGAGAAAAAGATCTAAATGTTGGTATTCACTTACTTAATCAAAAGACTTCACAATCAAGGGAAGACTTGAAAATTTAAACCAATTCTCCCCACTGAGGTTAGGCTGTTAAGTGGCACACAATTAACAATTCGGAAAGGAAGCAAAACCACAACTATCGAGTCTTTTTGCTAATACCCTAACCATGAGTAAAAACCCAGCACCTGCTAGTAATATGCCTTAGCTTGATATGAGAAGAAATTTATTAATTACAATTTACAAATTACAAGAAATTTCATTTAGATTTATGGAAGTAATTATTCCTGATATAAATACCGTCTCTTCTTTTTTCTCCTTTCCCTCCAGCTAACTAGTTCTCTATAACTCCCAGAGAAAGGGGAAAAAGAACCTCAGAGGACTAGACCATAATGTTAGTTTTCTGGTAAAGATGTCAAACCTTCATGCCAGACATGGTAAAACTGGTTGCTACAGAACTGACATGAAAAGTGAATGGTAATGTAAGTGTCCTGTTCTCATCTTTGTCTTTTAGCACGTGACATGTTATGAAACATTTTTCCCTTATAAAGGAACTACAGTTTTTGTTTCACAACTAGCTTACCTCATTTATTTAGTTTCTTTTAAATTAAAACCCAACTCAACAAAGTTATTTAGGTTAGATACCTAGTTCTGATTTTAATAAGTTATCCTACTGACTTTATTGGAACAACTGGCATTAACAGACATACACATATGTTTAAGTGTTTATGAACTGCAGCTGTTGATATGAAGATCTTTCCCCACCCTATTTGTCCAAGAATGTAGTTCTATAAATTTTTTTATGCTTTTGTTTTTCTTGGTTGGCATTGTTTCCTTCTAAATACATATTTGATAATCAGACTAGTTTCTTTTGGTTACAAGATTCATCAGTCTATGAATTATTTGCTCATTATTTACTGTTGTTGATTTTGTCTGTTTTCTCCATATTGAACTAACTTTGTGTGTTTGGCTCCCTCCTTACCTTTAACTGCTAAAAAGCATATAAAAAAGTGTTTTCTCTTACTCTCTTGCTTTTCTTTTATTCTCTGTTAGGAGTTTTAAACCACTCTCACTGCATTTTTATACACTGAAATCTCCACATGGCTAAAACTAATTAAACTTGTCTACCAAGATAAAATTAACATGTTTAAATAGGTATGTGTGAATATGTCTGTCTTCAGTACCTGAATCACCTTCTCTGAAGCTTTATGAATTTTGAAAACAGATTTAATTGATGAGGTTATCTGTTTGCTTGGAACATTTGGGGTTTTTTTAACCAGAAATATGGAAACATCACTTAATAGAACATGGAATTTAAAAGTCTACAAAATGCATGTAAAGCAGCATGTGCTAAATAGGTAAGCATGCATAGAATAGGTA
Source organism: Podiceps cristatus (assembly GCA_000699545.1). NCBI lineage: Eukaryota > Metazoa > Chordata > Aves > Podicipediformes > Podicipedidae > Podiceps > Podiceps cristatus. The sequence goes on along the minus strand of KL254459.1, from coordinate 34,555 downwards.
AAATAAGGTAAAATAGACAACTATTCATACAGCCTCCTGAATGCAGTACCTTTCTCTTTGTCTATGTTGTGCTATACTATATACTCTGAAGATTTTTCATTACCTACGCAACTGATAGTATACTTTTATTATTGTTAATCTTAACATCCCAAGTAACAAAGATAAATGTTCAATAGATGTAGGAAATACTCAAGGGCAAGAAATTTTCTGTTAAGGCAGGACAAATACTGGAATCCTCCAGGTGTTCGAGTCCATGTCAGCATAACAGGAAGAATTATTCTCTTCCCCTTTTTAAGAAAAGAACTACTTTGTATAAGGCTATTAAAAATGCAAAGGAGAGGTGACAGAAGAAACATCTGTCTGTCACGTATGTGATGTAGGTAGGGTGAAAGGTTATTTTGTTAATCAGTCCTGCAATGTCAGCATTTTAGAACTAGAGGAAGTTTTTCAGTTCTATTTACATTTAAAAATAATTATAAGAAAATAAACATCCACATGCATGTTTTAATTCTTAAAGTTGAAAAATTATTAAACTTGTGTTCAATATTAAGGAATATATTCTTTTGTTGTTGTCCCACTCAGTTGTAGGCAGGTAAGTAGTCCTTGATATCATCAGCATTCATGAACAGAATAGAATATTATCTTATATTTTAGTTGGAAGGGACCTACAATGATCATCTAGTCCAACTGCCTCACCACTTCAGGGCCACATCAGAAGTGTTTACTTCAAATGTGCTCTAATTGTAAACTTCTGACTTTAAAAAAATATCACCAGTTTGCCTCACCATGTATGTTACTACTGTTCAATTCTCCAGTTTTAAGAAGAAACTTAAATTTATTTAATGTTGGTTTCATTTCAGATATTCTTATGCCAAGGTGAAACATTACACAGAACCAGACTAAATTTACCTGCAAGGAACTATGAACAAAACTGTTCAAGCAGATCTGGGGCAAAACTTGGTGCAGCTTTTTTAACTTTTATAGCTACTTCTAATTCTAGTTTGTGACATTAAAAAAAACCAAAGGGCCTCTGTCTCTGTGAAGAGAGTGTAGCCAAACCTGCTAGAATTGTTAAAATGGGCAGAAAAGGGGAGAACAGTCAAATTAATAGCATGTTCCTACATTCCTTGGGACTCACTGAGAGCTGCTCTAACAGTTTCACTAGGTCATTTCTCTATTGGATTAAGAGGCAGATGGAGGAAAAAAGGTAGAGGTAAGAAAAAGATGCTCTCCACAGCTTGGTCCCCTGCTGATCCCACAGATAGAACAGCAGGTGCTTGTGCTACTGCAAACAGCTATAAAGAACACACGGATCATCTTGGGCTACCTCTGTACCGTTCTAATGAAATGGTAAAATTGACAAAACATATCAAAAGATTGCATGACACATTAAAAATTAATAAGTTCTGTACTTTTCTTAATGAGGACAGTTATTTTAATGTGGGAAATCTCCAGATCTCTTCTCTCCCATAACTCAAATGAATGTTTGGATCACTGCACTATTCACCTTTCTTCTATAAGGCTGTCTCATGGGAAATTCAGTCTTGTACCTGAGATGACTTTCTGGTGAAAAATTTATCAAAATGCATTCCTCTCAAAGACTATGTTTTTGATTAAATCATATTTTTTGACCAAAAAGCATAACTCAGAAAATTCTTGGTCATCTCTGGTAGTAAGACTGAAGAATTTGTACAGACTCTTGAATATATAGTTATTGAATATATAGTTATTCAATATTTGACTGTTCTAGAGATTTGTTTTATGCTAAATCACTTATTTTTTGTATGATTTAATTCCATGAAACTAAATGGAAGCAACAACTTATTTTTCTTTTATTCAGCTCCATGATGATAAACATTATATAAATGTAGACATAAATATTTAAATACTGATAGTGCATTCATATGAGTTTTTCTTCATGAAGCTGCAGAGGTTACCGTTTTCCTAGCTGTTAAGCATTTTCACTGAAAAGGAATTGCTGTTCCTTTAAAGTCGCTAACTTACTTTTGAGTGAAACCTTCAGAGATTTAGTCAAAAAAGAGCCACGTGAGATGAAATAGTTTAAATAGTGTTTGCTAACCTTTGGAAGTGTTTGACTGAAATAAGTTATATTATCCATGTAGCTGACCTAGCAAATTAGAAAGGTAAGTATGCTGTTTGACTCAGCCTGAAAGGGTATTATGGCCTCCTTCTCCAATACTTTCACTGCACAGTAATATTACAGCTGTGCTTAAAGCTGAATATTTGTCAATGTGGGTCCAAACCAGAACCTGAACTTTTTATATGGAAAAGCTAGAATATTTGATTAGGTAAAAAACTTATTTGAAATTGTGAGATTCAATATAGTTTTTGAATAGTTTTTATTAGTTATGTGAATAGATAAGCATACAATGTTATTGCTGAAGAGTTAGAGTAAGCAAGAGGACTGCTGAGTGTTCTCATGCTCTAAGTCTACTGTGAGATCTTGGCCCCATTGAGAACAGCACAGCCAGAATCTCTTTTTATTTCTACTGATATTGTTCTCTCCTATCCCCTGTGAGAGTTGCTATGTTTCTCTCATGAGGAGCAGGATTAATAAAAATAATGACAAAAATTACCATACAGGCATGTTTTTCACCCTGACAAGTCATTTGCAGTAGGAAGATGTTGCCAGCATCGTTTAATTCAGATGGGTTTGAAAGCGGCATTTCAGCATATTCCTGTAAAGTAGCAGTATAGATGTTCTAAGTGTTAACAGATTAAGAGTTTGTCACAGGGAAATTTGGAGGTTCAGAACTTATAAGAACAGAAGCAAAATAATTAGCCCTATAAGTCTAAAATTTATTGAAGTGGGATGTACGTAACACATGGGTATCAAGTTCTATTTTAAGATGTCTATCCAACAACACAGAGGTGCTGCACAGAGCATATACCAGTCAGGACATCCAATCTGGTTGTGACCAGCACCAACAGTTCAAGGGAGCAAGACACTAACACTGAGAAGCCACAGTATCCATATCCATACATCTCAGATCCACCTCCAGTTTAAATGCGTAACAACCACCACCACTAAGCTTTCATAGACAACTGGATCTCTCCTTTTTTAAGCTGATCCGTGGTCATTATCTGGGTCAGTATCACCTGCTGGATCCTTCCCCAAATGGATTAAAAGGATGTAAAGTTGTTAATAGCTCATTTGTGCTTCTTTGCTTCAATCCCAGATGCACCTAAACTATTATAGAGGGCAGATGTAGTCTAGAGCTTTCAGATAAGCCTCCCACACAATTATTATCTTTTCCCTGCTTGCTTTGCTAACCCATAATGGAATCATGTAATGAATTAGAGCTGTGCAGGTGTACTGAAGGTCTCATTTTATCTCAGAAATACTGCTGGGCAGGCTTCACCTGTGACAAAGTTTGAGATCTTATGTGATCAAAAAAACAGAGTTCAGACTACAGCTTTCCCCTTTGCCACTTGCTTCAGCAACATTCTGAACAGACAGAGAAGATGAGATCAAGATAGTAAGTGTCAAACCACATCTTATCTCAGACTGTAGAAAAGTGGATGAAAAGTTTTTAGGATTTTTTAAAATGCAATCAGTGTATTGACAACTTATAATGAAGGGAAAAGGCAAAAAAAAAAAAATATAAACCACATCACTACTTTATTGTTCTCTGTAAAATAGCACAAAAGGAGAACTCGTTTCATCAATGCACATTATTTTCCTTGAAACAATAGCTTAGTTTCCCACTCAGAGTGAGAAATAATATTTTATCTCGTCAGTGATAGTCAGCAAAGTCAATATATGATTCTACTCTATTCTAGAAAGAGAAATACATAATTTGTATAAACTTACCTGTGTGGTTTCAGATCTAAACTGGTCTACAGGGACAAAGAATGCATTATTTGTTATTGCCATCTGCAACTTTGCATAGATACTTTCAGTACTTCTATCTAGCAGCTTCTGTTTTGTTGTGATGTGGGCAATGGAAAACTTCTGTGGGCAGGGGAAGTTCATTAATGTCTATGTATTAAATAATTTTTGGGTGAATGCACTGCAAGTGACTTGCCAAAAATTAAGAATAATTGTGTGGGGTCTGGAGCAAAGGGTAATAATATAAGAAGTAATAACAATAATAGTTGCTTGTCAAACAGTAAGCAAAGAACTTTGACAGATACAAAACCAACTTAATTCCAGATGTGAACTGCTGCGTGTGCATACTTGTGTATATGCACAATGCATATAAACCAGAAACATTTCATTTCCTTTGATGAAAATTTATTAATGTTTCACCTATCTCTGTATAAGAACTTAATACGTAGGTTAAAATGTTGCAATAGATGTTCTTTTCTGAACTCTTGTATTCCAATACCAGTTTCAGCAGCAAATTAACCACCTTCCTGATTGTACACATTAATACTCCAGGAAATCAGAAGTTATTTACGCTATTTGTCATTAGTAGCATAAATCCGTAACAATCTTATTCTCTCATGCATATTCTCCTCATACATCAATCTTCTTTCCCTCATCATCAATTCTGACACTATCATAGCATTTCCAAAGTTTAGTATAACATTTAAAAACTAAGCAGCAGATGTGAATAATACAGTCATTCATAAGATAATTGTGTGTAATTTTTTTTTTTTTTTTTGCCATCAGTGTCTTTATCCCTCTACCTACTTACTGCTATGACAGTTACTGACACATGGTCTGACAGAAATGAAATTTTCTAGACAGCATGACTGAGCAGTTGAGTACTCAGCAGTTACTGAATTGAATGTCTCCTCTCCAAAATAAAGCCATGGGGAAAATAGTCATCATCCTTGTCAAGATGCAGCCCAAACAGTTTACATAAGCAGAATATTATTGGCACATAAACCTGAAATCTCAGATACTAGTTTGACTAAGACCATTGTGTTAACCTTTGAGACAATTATTTGTGCCTTATCACAACTTTCTGTAATTTTTTTTTTTAGGTAATAGGGATGTTTCATTAATTAAAGTTTCTTTGTTGCATTTTACCAACACTTCTAAAAAATGCATACTTTTTATGAGTGGATGAACTGGTTGTGTAAACAACCTTACCTGAATTATTTAAAAAAAAAAAGTGTGAATGTCTTTCTGAGCCAGCCAGACCAGCATGGGGGATATGTATACATCACTCAGTCCAGAACAGGTAATAAAAACTGAGCATTCAACAAAACGAACTTGCAGAGAGCAATGGGCTTCAACTTGCTTCAAACCACATATTCTTTCTCAATGACTGGGGAAACCCAGTGTCATGACAGTGAGCATATTTTAGACTGATAATGGGAATGAGGTTTGTATTGTAATCCAACTGCAGATTGTGCTTGTGTTGTGATGTTAGTACATTGCTGTGTCACTCTGATAAATAAAAATGTTGTGTAAATGTCAAAAATCTTTAAGTAAAGTTGGGTACTAAGACCTTAATTCCTCCTTGTGTGGAGCATCTAAAAGAACCTGCTCAGAGAATACTGGATACTGACAAGTTGTTACAAATTTGCTCTGAAAATTGCTGAACTAAATATTGCTGTGTGTATTCATAATGCGATGTCACAATTTTGACAGACCAGCGATAATTGATTGTTAAAACTAAAGAGAATAGTTGAATGGTCCAGACTTATGTTTATTGGCCTTGCAAAGTCACGACTACAAAGTTGGGGTTTTTTTTCCTGAAGTTTGGAGGAACAACTTCTTGGAAATAGTCAATGACAGCTATTACAGAAACCTCACAACAGACAAAAAAAAACCCCATCTTTTGTAGTGGCAAGGACGTAGTTCAGTTAGAAGACTTACTAAAATTAGAAAAAGACAAGTCATGAACCACCCGGTATCTTAAAAGTAGGCAGGTAACTGAAAACTTCAAAGAAAATGGGAACTATAAAGAGACACGTATCTACTGGTCTGTAATTTTTTTGTGGATTATCTCCTAAATGAAAGGTTATAAAGTTTACTCTGATGTTTTCAGTGGGAATGGAAATTTAGGTGTCTGCATCCAAGAAGGTGCTTGAAAACATCAGTGCTCCATTGGTGTTTTATAGATGGAGGAGTATTAACTCAGTCATCATCAAAAACCATGTCTAATTTATAAAAAATGTAGAATCGTAGAACTGTTTAAGTTAGAAGAGACCTTTAAGATCATTGAATGCAACCCTTAACCTATCACTGCTAAGTCCACCACTATTATAAAAAATGTAGAATCATAGAACTGTTTAAGTTGGAAGAGACCTTTAAGATCATTGAATGCAACCCTTAACCTATCACTGCCAAGTCCACCACTAACCCATGTCCCTAAGCACATCTACACATCTTTGAAATACCTCCAGGGATGGTGACTCAACCACTTCACTGGTCAGCCCGTTCCAGTGCCTGAATGTCTTCAGTGAAGACATTTTTCTTAATATCCAATCAAAACCTCCCCTGGTGCAACTTCACGCCATTTCCTCTTGTTCTATCACTTGTTACTTGGGAGAAGAGATTGACGCCCACCTTGCTACCGCCTCCTTTCAGGCAATTGTAGCGAGCAGTAAGGTCTCCCCTCAGCCTCCTCTTCTCCAGACTAAACAACCCCAGTTCCCTCATCCGCTTCTCATAAGACTTGTGCTCTAGACCCTTCTCTGGACACGCTCCAGCATCTCAATGTCTTTCTTGTAGTGAGGGGGCCCAAAACTGAACACAGTATTCAAGCTGTGGCCTCACCAGTGCTGAGTACAGGGGGACAATGACTTCCCTAGTCCTACTGGCCACACTATTTCTGATACAAGCCAGGATGCCATTGGCCTTTTTGGCCACCTGGGCACACTGCTGGCTCATATTCATCCGACTGACAAGCATCACCCCCAGGACCTTTTCTGATGGGCAACTTCCCAGCCACTCTTCCCCAAGCCTGTTGAGTTTCCAGTACCAACTCTTATGAGACACATAAGGTAATTAATGGATTGAAATCCATATACATTCTGAACATTTTTTGTCTCCCTGTATTCCCTACTTCACCTATCCCGGGTGAATGTATCGTGGAACAAGAGTCACTTTTAAATCAGTGTATTATTTTCAAAAAATTTGCATATTTTTCCTTCTTCTCTGCCTGATTCTACTTTTCCCTGGCTATGATGTAGTAACCACAGAGTAGAGCTTCTTTATATTCTTACACAGTATTCTGTACTTTAATTCTAATCTCAACTATCATTAGCAATCTAAAAGCTAGTCACATACTTCTGATTAATCATCCTGGCTTCCTGGGTTCACTGGTGAATGACACTGCAAAGGTGATACATTCCATCTGTTAAAGACATCAGTCTTACAACAGGACAACTTGCTTTCTTGCTTTTCTCTCTGCTCCTTTCTTTCTCTCTCTCTACTAGAGATAGGTCTTTGAGCTCCACTCACAACTTTGCTTCTAAATAACTAATTTTAGGTGAACTGAATCTCTCCCTTGGTTCTAAGACACTAGTGTCCTAAGTGGCATTCATAAAATAATAGAAGCCAATCTAGATCTAAGGTTTAACAGGACTGAATTTATTTAAGCAAGCAATCAAGCAGGCAAAACAGCGCTGGGCGGCCGGGGAGTCTCTGCTCCACTAACGGCACGCACTTCACCCCCGCCAGAGTCCCCTTTTATAGCACAATTGTTCCAGGTGTACGTGGCACATCCGGGTAAGTTCTGCGGTTGCGTGTACTGTTGCTAGGGGGTCGTCCTGGTCCCTCTGGTAGTCGTGGGGGATGAAGGCCATAGTCTTTCTCTGCGTTGGGGGTTAACTCCTCATCCTTATTTGGTCATGTTGGCTCAGCATGAAGCAGGAAGGAGCCGCTCTCGTTTGCTTATCTGAGCAGCTACCAGGAGTCCTGCACCAGTGAGTTCAAACAATAGACAATACAAAGGCGCCAGAAGGGGGGGATGGCCTTTCCCCCTTCTGTCAGTTTGAGAACAAATTCTTCAGATACTATTTTATAACACTAGGGCCATGAATGTAATTTAAGACACTCTGTTTACAAAACTCAAGTCCCTTTTTTGAAGCAAGCCATATAAATGTCAAGGAACAATTTTTTTCTAATAAATGTGTATGAAGTAACTAACTGGTTGGTTTTTACCCCATGATGCATTATTAATATTTGAACATTCTTCTAAATGAACACTGTACAGACAAGCAGCTCCCTTTCCCGAAGAAGAGGTTTTGTTGTGTGGGTTTTTTTTTCCTGTAACTGCAGTACACACTGATCATACAATAGCCTGTGATTTTTAAGACTGAAATGCTTGAATCAGTGACTATCAGAGGATGTTTTTAAAAGAATGAGTCAATTTGACTGAATTATATGGAAAGATGTTTCAGGAAATAAGATGAAAGGTGAAAAGCCAGGAATGTGCTAAGAAGCAAATTACATATTTGTATCAAACCCCAAAACATCACATTAAGGAAAAAGGTGAGCGAAGAGGCAAAATTGGGCTAGATGTGGAAAATCCTCCAAATTGCAACTGCACGCTTGGAATAAGTGACATTTTCTGATTTTATTTTTGGTTGATGGATGATTGTTGGGGTAGGGGTATTTTTTTTCCCTTGAACCTCATGGATAATTTTACATTTTCTCTTCATTCAGCTCAACATTGCCAGGTTAGGTAGAACATCCTACATGTTTGTCATGCAGTGCCACACAGGACAAAAGGCATAGACTGGTGGTTCCTAAGTAGTGATCTACTCATTTCAGTTTTGTGTTATTTTATATGAAAAGTTCCACTTCACCTTTGCCATCTCCCCTTCCCTCACTGGAAAAGTATTGATAGAAGTGCTGTGCCAAGATTTCTTCCTGTGCAGAGGGCAAAGACACATCCAAACTCCACAACGTAGCCTTTGCTCAATCTCCCATTTCCACCCTACTTCTATTCAGCTTAGTCTGGGTCTACCTTCTGTAGGAAGGGGATCCTGAAAGAATAGGGAGGTCTATGGCAATTATTTATAAGGATTAGAATAAAGTGTTTACATGTAACAGGAGCTTCTAATGTTATCACAGACCTGTTTTCTTTGTTACTGTATTTTATCTCTTTTCTTTCTTCTTTTTTAAAGGAACAACAACAACAACAGTAACAATGGTCAGTTATTACATTATTCCCCAAAGCTTCATTAACAAGAATTAAGAAATATAATACTCAGAGACCTTACTAATTATTGCAATATGTTTAACGATACTGATGCAAATCCAACAACTTTTCAAATGTCATTACTTTTTGAATGAAGTCAGTAGCCCAGTTTCCCTTTATGTTTTATTTGTCCTTTTTCTATATAACCAGGAAAAAATAGAGTAACTAATTGAAGATATAGAAAAATGGTTTTAATGTTTATTTTTGATATGACATATGTCCTGGTGGTTATTTATAGAAATAATAGCAATACTAAAAATCATAGAAATGCAATGCTAAATTAAGACTAAATAAAGTATGATAGCACACAGCCTGAAGTAAATGAATGGTATTTTGTTTGTGATCACTTGAGTGATATATTCTGTGATACAGCAGTATCTACAGTTATGACATTAGTATGCAGTACCCGTTTTCCTGAAGAGCTGCAAAATATATACATTCTCTCTCACTGCAATGTACTTTTAGGAAAAATTTTAAAAAAAATGTTTTTGAGAAAGAACTTTCACTATTTCATAAATGCCTTGATTTTATTTAATTAAAAAAAAAAAACAAAACACAAAGAAAACCAACACAAACACAAAACAACAAACCCAATAGCTCACAAATGATATTACAGGATGACAGAAGAGGACTTCTCTACTCTTACATCTTAGATCCATCTTTCTAAGTGCATTTGCATTCATAGATGTCAGGAACAACTAGTTTGTTTTAAAAACGTACAGAGAACAGATTTCTTATATTACCACATTGAGCTATTTTAAATTCCATCTGACTCTAAGGATAAGCATGAAGCGTAAGAGTGGATATTTTAATTAGCTTTTTAGTGTAATTTTTGTTAAAAGATAATGCAAGCTATCAAAGCTGTAATGAAACGTTTCAGAACAATGTTTTTTTATGCATTAAGTGATGGAATACTGTGTTGTCTCACACTCATTAAAGAATTTAATAAAAAAGAGGGGAAAAATAAAGGGTAGTATGTCCTTAACATCTTCACAGTGATATATCTTTTCACTACTACAGAAATGCATCCACTAATTCCTTAATAGCTATTCTAATATGAAGGCAAACAAAAGCCAATCAACATTTTCAGCTGCATTGCCTAACATCAATAGAGTCTTATTTCAGTATGAAGTGTGCAACACAGATTTTTCTTCAAGAGTTATGGAAACTTTGTGACCCACTTCTGTAAATATATCTGCTTTTCATTCACTGACTGCTCAAAAGAGTGAGTGCCTTGGAGACCTCTAAAGTGTATTGATGGAACACTCTCCTGAAGTCTAATGAAAGCTGGTATGTGCTAGATCATACAAAAAAATAGAAAAGCAGCACAAACAAAAAAGCTGCTGTGAAATACCCTTTCAGTTGTTTATTACACCGTACTCACATCCTAGCACTAGATTACTAACCAAATATTGATATAATATTAATAATTATTGTTAATTGTTTTCTGGTAAAAATGAAAAATAGAACATAAAGACAATTCAATGATACACTCATCACTTGTGCATATGCAGGGAAAGTAATTGCTAATACGGCTCTCCCTAGAACTTGAGTGAGAGTATGTAACACAGTGTTTCAAGCAGCCTACTGTATCTGTTTTAAGTTCAGGTTTTTTCAGGAGAGTGATTTTAAATTATTTAAGAATATGGTATTTCTTAAAATCTTTAGTAAGCACATCCTTTTCTTTTTATCTTTACATTCCACCTTTATGAAAATTCTTTAATCATCTGTGGTGCTATGTCAAGCAAAAGCTAACACTTGCAATACAGTTTCTAGTAAGTTCACATTGGCTTAAGACTGTACACGCTGAGGGTCATCACAGTGTTTCCAATACCCAGGGTTTTGTTGGAGAAAAATAGCGCTTTTCTAGAGTCAAGAGAATGCAGAATTAAATCTTAAATTGTTTCCTAAGTATGTTTTCAGTATTCATACTATTGAAGGTACAGGTCAAAAATATGGACAGAATGCCCCTAAAGGGCTTATCAAGATACAACCAAAGCCCTAAAGCCAAAGTTTATAACATCACTGGCACTATTATTATCACTGGCTTCCAGGTCTAGCCAAGTACAGCATTATACTCCCCTCATTCACACCTGACTCCCCCATACCAAACTATTGATTATTCCATACCATTGAAACTGATATATTCTACAAAAATTTGCATTGGCTTTTTCCCATGAGAAAATAAGTGACTTCCTGGACTATATCTGAGAATCTCTCATTGTTCATTTGGTAAGTAAATATGTTATCTTGAAACTGCTGCACTTAAAATATTGACATGGGTAAAAGGAAACACCACACATGGAGTTAAGAACATACTGTTGGCCAATATGTATCTTTAAAGAATTTAGACTAGTAACCTGAATAACTCAATTCAGATGGAAAGCCTCATTTACTTTAAGAAACGTGTAAATCTACAATATTAACAATAGCAACCCAGAATCAACCACAAACCCTTTAGAGTAACATTCCTTGTTACTTCCTCCTTTCTAATCAAATAAATTTTAAGGGATTTTTTTTGTGCATGGTCTTGTTTCATCATAACAAGAGCAAAGTAAATCCTGTACAATTCTCTTAATTGATTTTTAATCCAAAAGAGCCCTAGATCTTTTCAGAGCTGGAAAATTAGATTTGAAGCATCTTCAATTGCCATTCCCTTTTACTCAGGTGGGATGCAGAATGACATCCAGGATTTTTAAAATACTTGCTGCAGTCCCCTCTTCTGGTATTGTCATAGGAGTTGTCATTACTGCACTCAAGAATAACAGAATAGAAGTTACAATTCTATGAAGCCATGACAGTTTCCAACATGCTTAGCAAATTTGAAATCCTAGAATATTAAAAAACCCTTATTTCTAGATCTGACTTACACATAGATTAGTGGTATATGTTAGATACTCAGTCTGAGGCAGTATTACACAAAAAACCTGAATCCTAGAAAGCCCATACACTTAAGATTAAGCAAATGTTGATCCAGTAAACTAAGAATTTATATGGTTAAGTATCACTGAATGTTATTATCTTGTGTGTTTATGCATTCTCTTAATGTTTAGTTTGCTTTTGTTCTTTATAAACACAGTTTTGACCTTTTAAATCTATATTCTACTTTAGTCATTAGTATCCTTTAATGGGTCTACCTTTAATTAAAATGTTTGAATAGAGCTATTAGCACACTTTCCTCGTTTTATAAATGTCCTGTTTGAGCCCTGGATCAGAGAATTTTCATCTGTAGCTCTTTGAATATTTAATATGCCTAATTAATAGTAAGTATTGTTCTGGAAAATTATATTCTACCCTTTTCCAACTGAGCATTTGAAATTAGAAGGTATCTTTAAATTGGAGGTGAAAACATATGTTTAAAAAGTGTGGTATAAGTTAAATCCTTTGTATTTGTGAGGTATGTTAGTAATGAGTGCTACAGAAAAGCTCAAGTACAACGTAAACTTTTTAATAATGAGTCCAGCTTTTAAATACACAACTCCATGGCTGTCCACATATAATCAGACAGTACCTGGACTGCATAGAGGATTTCAGTTTACTTGTTTGTTTTACATTTCTCATGACTGTTTCAGATTTTGTTCCTAAATTTTTTTCAAATATTTCAGTATTCTGAGCAACTTGATTTAAAGACTTCTCATTGTTAAAACAAAATTCCTCCCTTTTTGAAAATGCTGCTGCATTTTATGGCTCATTTCTTTAGAATGTGGTTAATTTCTACGGTTTTCTTTAGCTTCCATGTGCTCCAGTTGTATAGTGTATACTCCAGGGTGCCTGATTCACTCATGGAATTGTCACTTTCCACATACATACTAATGACATTCTGCTCTATTTTTCTTTAGAAGCTTCCATCCCTGATGTGCACTTAGCATTGCCTGGCTGTTTTTAAAACACTCATATCTGGGCATCTTCCAATATTCTGCAAACAATCAGTAAACATGATAAAAAAGAGGATGGATTTTTTTATTTAAAAAAGATGTTGTGGCTACATTATCATTGTTTAAAATACATTCCTACAGAACAGTAAATGTGTTATGCCTCCATGGCTTTTTAAATCCTGAAAGTTCTCTTTCAGAGTCCATTTCATTCTACTGGAGATCTTGAGCTCAGCAAGTTTTCTGATATTTATTTCTGTCCCATTAAATGAGAACTCTGCCTTAGTAAGGAGTAAAAATCTTTTCTTAGCCCAGTGTATTTAAGCTCAAATCCTAGCTCTCCTTTTCATTATTACAAGTAGGCTGGTATACTGCCATTATTTAATAATATATTTAATAGTTAACTATTCAAACCATTTAAAAATGGATAGTTTTCTTTAAAAGGAAAAAAAAATACACTTGTTGGAGGGGTACCTCAACAAATCCCATCTTCACAAGGTTTTGCTATGAATTAATCCCTGCTGGGGACTATCAAAATTTATGATTACCATGTGTAAAATGTATTTTCTTCTCTGGCTTTGTGGATCCACTTGTTCCATCCATAATAGCATTAGACATCCTTAAAGCAGAGAATGTTATCAATTAACCGGAGTAATTTCAGTGTTATACTATGTTTACCCCTCATTCCTTAATCTTTCTTTTTAATAACATGAAGTCTTTTCTGATTATGGAAGGGCAACCAGAAGATCATGAGAGAACAAGATGGATCATTTTCTTTCTCTCAAGGCCACACACAACAGAAAAGGACTGGGTATCCAATGAATCATCTTTCACAAAATTTGATCAATGCTTTGTTGTTACTTCTGAAAGTGATAGTGAGATACCTTTGGAACTGAAGTTCTTTAACCTGAGTAGACTGGTGAACAGAAAACTTCAAAGAAGCAGTTTTGGATAGGGAATTGGACTATCAAATGTTGATCTCTTTAGGGAATTGAATGATTCAGTCTTCCCACAAGAATTTCAATGATGTGTAAATGTTCTGGGGAAGATTTAATTTGAAAAGTATACTCACGAAGTGATAAAAGAAAAGTGTAAAGAAAGGTATGAGGATGTGGGGATGACAGAGGAGCTCTTTCACAATTTTGTCTCAGGTAGCTGCAAACATTAACATTTGCAATTTAGGTTTTGTGTGTTGTTTTTGGTTTTGGTTTGTTTTTGGTTTGGTTTGGTTTTTTTTTGCTAATAACATGCATTTATCTTTTACTTATATTAACACTAACAAACCTAGGTCACCCATCTCTATTCTTGCAAGTACTAAGTAAAAATAGTTACTGTTAATTTGAAGGGTGGCAAGTAACTATAAATGGAACTGAAATAGCATAAACAATCATAATTAATTGTTCTATATATCTTTCATATGAAATAATAAGCATTGTCTATGAAAATTGATTCCAACAGATGCATTCTACCCACTGCAGTGAAGACAGTGTATTAGCTGTGAATGTCCAAACTTAAGTGTAGGTAGGGTAATAGTGAAGACTTCTAAGAATGTTTCATTACAACATGAGACATCTCAGACAAAGACATCACTGTTACTGAATTATTCAGAAGCTCATAAAGGTGTTACCTGTTTGTTTGCTTTTCCATTTTTTAATGGAAAGGTTGCAAAAAAAAAAAAAAAAAAAGCAGCAATGATCAAGGTCACCATTCTCTGTGAGAAACAGACTATAAATATATTTTATCACATGGGGAAAACAAAATTACTTGAGACATGTACCTCATTACTGAGAAATTATCAAGGGTTTTGTCTGAAAACTGCTGGCAAAGTATATTTTGATCATCCCATGCTTCATTTTTACACTTTGATAAACAAGCAGGAGAAAGACCTAATTATACAATCCAAAATGCGATCATTGCTTTCAGAACTAGTTATCAGTATTTGTTTTTCCATACCACCCTTCCATAAAAGTATATCTGCTAATTTCTGTATCATGTCTCTGAATTATTAGCATGTACTGCAGACTGCAACCTGAAAGCTAACAAAGATGTATTAATAACATACTTCATTTCATAGAAGTCAAATTTCAAGTGGAAATACTAATTAGAAAGATGATAGGCACTGCAGTGACCAGTATCTTAAACATAAGTTGAGAAAAGGTGAATTAGTTAAGGTGAAACCTGAAAACTTAGGATGATGTTAGTTACATTGGTAGTACAATTACAAGATTTGAATGCCATTGATTAGGAGAGGATTACACTAACTGACCCAAGGGGCATATTAGAGCCCTATATTTGTGTCCACAGAAATAACTTTCCATTAAGTGTTACACTATATAAAAAGATTCCTTTCCTTCTTCTGTTGGAGACAATGATCTAGAGTTCAATCTTCCTGATGTTAGTCTCATATTTGTATAGTTTTGAAGGAGGTACAAATATATCTGAGAGGTTCTGAGGGTACAGCTTTTTCTGAATCCAGTATTTTAATATTTTATCTGCAAGCAAAGGATATTAAGATTTATGTACAATAATTCTGCATATTAAAGTTAAGTCAAGCTACTATACTGTTGCTGCAAGGCTTTAATAGAGCTCTTGAAACCAGAATGTATGATAAAGAGAGTAATGCATTACATTAGGGGAAGAGAAAATGAGATTCCTGGTATCCAGCCAAAACTCACATAACCAGCATTTAAGTAGTTAAAAGTTAAATTCCCCAGAAGACTGAAAACTTCAGGTTTATGATTATTTGCACAATCAGCACATTGTTGTACAAATGGTATACTTTAGCCTTTTTTTCTGATCATACATGCAGGGCCAGTAATGTTATTTATGTGTAGACGTACCTAAAATAATGGATAAAGATGACTAGCTGTCCTGGTTTCAGCCAGGCTGGAGCTAGTTTTGTCTTCAGCAGCTCCTATGTTTTGGATTTAGTATATGAAGAATGGTGATACTACACTGCTGTTCATTGCTGTTGAACAAACAAGGACAATTTGCAGTTTCCCAGCTTTGCTGATGTGCAGGTGCAAACACTTGGGAGGGGCACAGCCAGAGTAGTTGATCTAAGCTGGCCAAAGAGAGTATTCCATGCCATAGACAGCATGGCCGGTGTGAGTGAGGGTCAGCCATTGCCTCCTTTTTTCTGGTTCCTTGTTCGGTTCACTTTCTTTTCATATTCCCTTCCTGTTCCCTCCCCCAACCCCCATCCCCCATTCAGGTCTATTTGTTCGTTTGTTTGGCTGTTTCTTCCCTCACTCTCTCTGAAGCTTGTTGTTCTGGGATGGCTGCAGGGGAATATCCCTGCTCCCTGACTGCTGCTCGGGACGGGCTGTACCGGTAATTGGGTGGTGAGAAATTGTGCACTGTTTAGTTTGTATTTCTATTATCCTTATTTTTTATTATTATAATTAAGATATTAATCTTTGTCTTTGCTGTCCTGGTAAAGTGTTTTTATCTCAACCCATGAGCTATCTTTCTCTGATTCTCCTCCTCACCTCACAGGGGAGGGGGAGGTGAGCGAATGGCTGCATGGTCCAGTTACCTTCTGGGGTTCAATCACAACACTAACATTATTAAAAAGTCCCACAACATCCATTCAGAAAATTTATAGATCACCACAAAATACCTTACTCTTTAGTAAAACACTGAAAATTTATGAAGAAAATACAAAGATGAAAATTAGGAATAAGATTTAGAAATAATCCGTAACTCTCAGTAATGAGTTAAGGGGTAAGGACTTTTTTCCTAAATACTTAAATATTCTACTGGGATATGGAGAAAGAAGTTTACTTCTGAAGTCCAAAACCAGACAAGGATCAAGGAGAGAGACAGTATACAAGCAAACAACAATAGCAACAACCCCTACAGTGATGGGGATCAGGCATTGACTTGTTAGTTCATTTTCCTTTCAGTCTTTCATTTATTCATTCATGATATGCCAAAATAAAATATCAGAAACGTTTTCCCACCACAATGTTATTGCAGCTTTTTTTCCTTACTGAAGTCCAGGCCTCCACACACAATTCCTGACTCTGCTGTCATCTGCCATCTGCTGCCTTGAGCAACTGACAACATTGCTTTGCTTAAAACTGCTCTATTCCTGCCTATTGTGGCAGAAATCTCTCTGCCATAGGTCTTCAAGAAAACTTGTCCTGACTTTGAGTTTTAATAAAAGAAAGAGTTCTGTCTTTGTATCACAGACAATCCGATAAAATGTTTTACTTCTGAATAAGCTAGTTTTCCATCTTGCAGATGGTGCTATAGTCAAATTCCAGCAGAGGCATGGCAAGAAACTACTCCAACTTAAGGTGCTCCAACAGTTCAGAGTCCAACATTGCTAAGATACAATATTCTTTTCCTCTATGCTTACTGTTGGTTCTGAAGAAATTATCAAAATAAGATTAAAAATTGACAAATTCTTAGCTTTGTTCTATAAATTATCTGAGTTTCATTCCTTCAAGGCTTTTCTTCACAATAAATTATCCTGTAAACAACATACAAAGGTGTCTGTTTTGTTTTTAACTATAACTGCATCACATATTCTTTAAAATATACTTTGGGCTTAGCCCACAGGGGTCACACGATGACCCCCCTCATGGTCATAACTTCCTGGTATTGTCAGATATAACTTGCTCCACCAGTTATTCAAATTACTTACAGATAGTTTGTTACATCTCTGGCATCATAAGAACATCTGTCACATTATGCTGCACAGAAGTCAACACTGACTTTGCTTCTAAAACTTAGCTCTCTGGCAAATTTCATAGCAATTACAGGCTGATTATACCTCCCCAACCTTTGTAAAATTCAAGTTTTAATTAAATTATGTTGTTGAATTATCAGAAGGAGGATGTATTTAGAAGCTAAACAATGAGATATACTGATAATTCTAATTAAATTTGAAAAAAAAATCCCTATCTGTTAAATCTGGAAAAATTGCCAAGAAACATGACATTATAAACCTCCATCACTCCCACATAAGTTAGTATAGATCATTCCAGTTATGTTCTGTCAACTGAAGGTGCCAGATAACCTCCTAATAGAAGACATGAACTTTTAACACACTAGTCATGCATATTACACCAGCGTAAGTTTACAAAAGTGGAGGGTGGAGGGAATCAGAATTATCAGCTTTTATATTCAGTTATAATATGCTTTCTAACATATGGTAGCTGCAGTGTGCTTTCATAGTCTGCAGAGTTTGTTAGCATGACAGTAAGCATATGTCAGTTCTCTCAATCTTTGAAGAAGAAATGGCTTTAATTTGAAATAAATAAAACCTTCAAGTCAGTGTTTACCACTATCTTCCCTCATAGTTTTAACAATTTTCTTGTTTTATAGTGTTTAATAGGGGGAAGAAGCTTCAGATAATTTTAGAATCATGTTAATTGGCAGAGGAAGAATGAAAAAGCTTTCATAATGCATATCAGGGTCAGAAACTGTCATGTTGATATGCAAGATCTACTCACATCTGTACCCAGTCCACTCTCTGTGTAAATTTCTTAAGTACTAAACCAAGTTGTCAGTCTTTAGAAGGCATCAAATCTGTGCTCTGAGAAATAAAGAAAAGTGGCAACTTTTTAAATGAAACAAAGAATTTACATATCTTCAGCCCAAGTGCTGTGCTGCATATCATAAACAAATTCATGTGCATTTTTAAAGCCACTTTATGGTAGGTGTTACCCCACCTCATAAAACTGTACAATAGGAAGCCTTTAAGGAAAAAAAAAAAAAAAAGGAAAGAAACAATACTGAAGGTCTGACTCATAGCCTCAAGAGAAGGATTTATGTAGAGCCAGAAGGTGGGAAGGCAAGAAGACATAGGATAACTTCCATTGCTGTTTACCTTCACATCAACATGATTTCAGAGAGACAAATAGGCAGAGACACACACACCTTGCATATGTCTCACATCTTTTGTTTGGTGTCTTCTAAATACCGGTTTTTCTTCAAGGCCACTGAAGCTAGTCTTACAGTACCCTCTAACTCTGGACTTCCCTCTCACACATATCCTTCTGTCTGTTCTTTATTCACTGTCAGATACATCTTAACATGCAGAAGGCATTGCTCTTCTGGAACTGGACATCCTTTCATGTACTGCATTTATGTATTTGCAGGGGCCTTAGTGCCTAAAAAACCTCTGTACAAGAGATTGTAATGTTTTTATTATATATAGGGAATAAGGAAAAAGTCTCAATCACGGAATATCTGTTGCATTGAATGTAATTTTTTTTTAAGACAGACATTGATTAAAGAAGGAAATTTACAGGTGGATTGGGTAAGTTTAGATGCTTTGCTTCCATAGATTTTAATAAACAAACCTTAGTTACTTAACCAAACTGAGTAATTCCAGTCCTCTTAAAATGTTTTAGTTAAATTTAAGGCAACAATCATATTGTTTGTTTGTTACTGTACTAGATACAGACTTAGATACATAGCTACTCATTTATTAAGGAAGGTAATAGTTTTGTGCCCTGTTTGTTGTTTACCTGCCATACTGAATTTTAACCCTGTAGGGGTTCACCACACAAATAGTGACTAGTTGGATTTGAAGTTCCAAGACAAAACATCCATAGCTTTTCTGCATCCAGACCAGTTCAAGAATCCCAGAACTTTCCAGGAAATGGTTAACATCAAACCAGAACAGAAGGAAATAATAAAAAGTCTGAGGCAATACAAGATTCTTGAGGAGAAAAAATACCAAAAAAGATTGTGCAACTATTTCCTTTTCTGAATTCTTTGGGAAAGATAGTACACGCATTACACATGGGATATAATTATAGAGGACTCTGAGGTAGTAAAAGGTGACTTTGATAAATATGAAGCATAACCCACCTTCTCGGGGTTTTATTTTTGTCCTATATCTCTAACTGCCAATAGAATACAAGTATTTCATACAATCTTAAGGGAGGCTGTTATTCCTTGAAGTTTTAAAATTATCCAGAAGAGAGCTGATAAACACACTGTTTCTCCCACATTACTGCAATGGCTGGATTTCTCACTTAGGACACCTACAGGGGTACTAACCCCATCACCTTTGCAATAAACTTTCATTCCCAGCATTTTGCCTTGCTCTGTAAAGTTTAGAAGTCAACACTTTAAATCAAGCAATACTCCAAGGGTTTGATTTTTTTTCTTCCTGCTGTTCTAAATGTGGATATGAGAGTATATAGAGCTGCCATCTTAAGTGTTATTTTTATAGTTAGAATTGCATTTTTACCAATCAATGACCTCCTCGTCAAATAAAGCACAGGTGTTGATGACAAGCAGCCTATACTCATCCCCCTTTTCTTATTGTGTAGAATTCTGTCATTTGCTCAGTTTTAAAGCAGATTTTGGCTAAAAAGTTCTCCAGAAGTCTATAAATAAAGCACAAGTGTTTTAATCTAACAAGGATAAGAGCAAATTGTAGATCTATTTTAAATAATGAAATCTTTCTTTAAAACTTAAAAAGATGCAAATTCATTTTAGAAAGTTCCGTAAGATTCCACTTGTTTATATATATAGTAATAAGACATCATATAATACTGAGAGCTGTTAGAAGGTATTGCTGTTGCCTAATCTAAAGCAAACCCTCTTGATAGACTACTTTAATACTTATATTTCTCAATTTTCCATTTAAGCAGATGCCGCTTTCCTTCCAAACAGCAGAATAGCATACAAAATACCTTCCAAAGAAAAGAAATTAAGAGTAAAAAGGACATTTCAATGTCAGCATTTAGTTAAGCTCTGTGGATGCAATTTGTCTATTTTTTTCCAAAGATGACAATTCTTTTAGACAGTTGCAAAGAAAAGTACTATCGTTCTCTAAGTACAGTGATCTCAAATACTGCATTGGTCATCAGGCTGAAATTACACATTTTGAGTTCTCAAATACTTATTTTGGCTTTATATTATTTTCTTCTGTCTTATATGTTACTGTCTGCAAATGAAGATCCCTGACTAATGTTATATCTAATACTCCTAATTTTAATATGAGTAAGGCAGAAAACTCTCAAAGACAGCCAGCCAGAATGAATTATTAAAATAGACTTGATGATATCCAGTGTTAAAGTTTCTTGTATTTTCTCCTCTAAATACCTAAATTTAGACAGAATTTCTAGGTTACAGCACTGCATTGTAAATGAGACCTATCCTTGAGACTGACAGAAGGCAGCACAGCTGAAAAGTGTAGTCACCCCCACTGAACGGTCACTCACATTTTTGCTGAGTCTGTCTAGCTCTGCCAATTATTTTGTAGACATTTGCACCCTTCTCCTGGAATTAGCCCAGCCATTCATTTTGCAAACATCAACACCAATCAGCTAATAATGACTTTTGGCCACTACTGACCTCAGGTGTGAATAGCAAGCTCATGCAACATTAAAAACTTTGACCTTCTGGTTGGAGAAGATTCCTAAATATTTCTTCATAAAAATTGATTGGTTCTGTGCCATTGATTACTAAAATATGTCAGTGAGGCTGCATGATTTAATAATTGCCAGTGAAGGCAAGAATGGAAAAAGGTTATTACGCTAAGCAGATGATGACAATCTGCATATGTTTATTTCTGTGTTGTCTTCTAACTTGATCTTACCATTAGTACCATAAAAATAGCAAAAAATATCACATTAGAAAATAAGTAAACAAATCAGTGCAGAACAGTTATTGAAGTGCAACATTTGTTCAGAAAAACAGTGTTTATAGTTCTCTGCCTACAAATTAAAGCCCATCAAAACTGTACACAGGCATCTAGACTCCTTGCTGAGGAGGAGTAAGATTGTTAAAGGAAACATGAAAAAGGCAGCCAAGTCTGCTCTGAAATGCCCCATTTAAATTAAGGTTTAATGCCAAGGAGTTTGCTCTGTTAAGTTCTAGAAGGCTTTGGGATCACAGTTGGAAAACAAATTTTCCTGCTAAGAAATAAAGATTATAGAATGTTTTCTAATTAGTTCAGTTAACTTGTTAGAGGAGTCCCTGACCACCAACTTTAAAGTGAAATAACATTAAAAAAATTTAAAGACATTTGTTTTTAATTTGTAATTCTATTTGTATTAATCCAAAGTCTCATCAACAACAGTGGTAAGAACATACTCAAAGCACTTAGAAAGCACATTCTAGAGTAACATCCAGCACAGGGAAAAAACTTTGGGCCAACCTTTCCAAACCTTGCCATTTGTAGTGTGGCACTTGTGCA
>KL254459.1:0-12353 GCA_000699545.1 Podiceps cristatus | reverse complement strand
GGGGGGGGGCGGGGGGAGGGAAAGAATAGTCACAGAACTATACAATCACATCAGTGTTGACTGAAGGGATCTCTGGAGGTCTCTGGTCCAACTGACTAAAACAGGATGGTAACACTGATTCAGGTCAGCTGTCTGTTCAGTCTTGCCTGAGCAGAATCTGACCAACTGAAGCCACCAAAAATGTAAATGCCCCAACTTCTCTGGAAAACTTTTTCTGGTTCTGCACCAGTTTTCTTGAGTTCCCAAGATGCCATTCTCTTATTCACGCTATGTGTACACTGTTAGCTTGTGTTTTACTTAGTGCCTACAGTTGCCCCCAGATCATACAAGGTGGTGATTGCACTATTTACTTCCAGTCCCTTTGTATATTCAGGAGAGAAAATTCTTACCTTACCTTAGAAGATGCTGATTTTTGGATGGATCATTCTCTGTAATCCACTGTCATACCTAATGGCTCGTTATCATTGTGTTTTCTTTCAGACAGCAGCTCAAAAGGAGCTTCATGGTTTTATCTGATTCATTTGTATCATGTATACTCAAAGTATAAAGCTCAGTACTGGAAACACTTCCAACTGAGAAATGAAAACTGATGTTGTGATTCTCTTTGCAGTAACATAATCTGATAGTTCACACCACCAGAAGTAAAGTGAAAGATGGAATTTCCTCAACTCTGTCACCTCCAGAACTGCTTCTGTTGTACCATCCTGCTTTTTGATGTTTTACTTACCTTGCTCTGGCTCTTGTTTCTTCAATCCCTTCTCAGGATTAATCCAAAGTACATATCCAAGAAAAAAAAAAAAAAAAAAAAATCACATGATCTTTTGGCAGTTTTCTGTGTTGATTTTCTGTTGAGGAAGTAAATCATCTCAAGAGAGCAGCCCAATAAATGAACAAGACAAGATAAATTCAAGGCATATAAAATTAGAAATTGATAAGCAGGTTAGAGAGGGATAAAAGGCGGAACTGTGTCTTCTGATGGTGATAAACTGCTGGATTATCTCCTTATCTAGTGAAGGCATGATCTGTCTCTTAGAAAGTAAAGACGACTTCAACAGCTACCACTTAACTTCAGTGACTTCAACAACAATCATTTCAACAACTTGAAGTGGAAAGTTTCCAGTTACAGGAAATATGAAAAATGCATTTGTATCTAAGTAAAGCATGTAACAAAATTAGCTTTTAAATAAGAGTAAGTACAACTGAGTACAAGTGTTTTATTCCTCTAGAGAACTCAATTCACATAAACTACCATGATCATCCCACAGGACGGATGAACTGATCTATCAAGGCATTAAATCAGCAGTCCTACCTCCTCCTCCCCTTCTCTCAGGGAAAGTTATGCCTCATTTCTTGGACAGGCTCTGGCATTTGTTTGACCTCTTGGTGTGCAGTTCCAGCTCATTACATCAACAATAAACTACTACCACTTTAGTTTTTGCTGGATTAGCTTCTGTTTGTTTAGTGAATGGAATTAGTTTACTGGGGATCAAAGTAGTTCAAGGGATGAAGCCAGAAGTGTAGAGATGCAAGAGTAGCCACTTCTGTCAGTAGCAATAAACTATAAAAGCAGCTCAACTTCTCTCATTAAACTCTATCCTGAGGTGACTTTGGCAAGTTTAGAAAGTCTACAGCAAGTGAGCTGGACGAAAAGGAGTATCTTTTCTTCTCTAATCAATACATAAGTAAAGTCTTCATTTCTTCACCAATGCCTTCATAAACATTGCAAACTATTTTGACTATGCTACAATTATGTAATTGTAAATTTATCTGAACACATCTTAACTATGCACAACAAAAACTGCATAGTAAGACATTTTACTTCCAAAGAATGTGGCATGTCAGGACACTACAACTTAAGGAAAAGAGTAAATACCGTATTTCACGGAAAATTTAAGATGAAACAAAAAGCCTCTGTTACAGATTAAGGTTGCAGATTTGGATAAAGAAATACATGTTTTCCCAAGACTTGTGTAAATAAGAAGGACTCTGACTTGCAGAAAAATAATGACTAGTTCAATTTAGTATTAATAACTTTTACAGCTTTTTCTTATCTTCTGGAGCAAAGGAACAGGTAAAGTAAAAGACTATTATCCTAGACTGTGGAATATTCTCTGCTGTTTCACTAAAAGCAGGAAACATGACATAACCACTGAATGTCTGTACTGGGTTTGCATGGCAAGGTTTTGGTAGCAGGGAGGCTAGAGGCGTGCCTTCTGAGAGAAGCTGCCAGAAGCTTCCCCCATGTCCAACAGACAGTGCCCTAGGGCTCCAAGATGGACCCGCTGCTGGCCAAGGCCAAGCTCATCAGCAACAGTAGTAGCACCTCTGTGATAACATTTTAAAAGGGGAAAATAGCAGCAGAGAGGAGTGGGAATATTGAGTGCAACAACTTTACAGACACCAAGCACAGTGCAGATGGAGGGGGAGGAGGTGCTCCAGGCACCAGAGCAGAGCTATCCCTCCAGCTCCTGGTAAAGACCATGGTGAGGCAAGCTGTCCCTTCTGCAGCCCATGGAGGTCCACAGTGGAGCAAATCTCCACCTGCAGCCCATGGAGGACCCCACATAGGTGAAGGTGGATGTGCCTGAAGGAGGCTGTAACCCTGTGGAAAGCCCATGCTGGACCTGTGGACCCATGGAGACATGGAGACAGAGAAGCCCAGGCTGGAGCAGGTTCGCTGGCAGGACTTGTGACCCTGTGGGGGACCTGCACTGGAGCAGTTCATGAATATCTTTAAAGTCCCTTCCAACCCAAACCACCTGTGATTCCATTCTATGATTCTATGAATAGTTTTCTCTGAGGGACTTATCAACTGATTCACATGGGAAGTAATGAAAATTTGTCATAAACATAAGACAAATACCACAAAAATAATTTATATATTTTATTCCTATCCTCTCATTAAGTAATATTAGCTAAGTCTTTGTTAGGTATAGATAAACTTTTGTTACATTATTAATTGATACAGATTTTATCATGCTGTTTGAGCTAAACACATAATGCTGACAACAGTAATTAAAATTAAAGCTGATAGGACTCACGGGTAAGATTTTCAACTACTATCATACTGTTTGTTTACAATGAAAGAACAGTTGAATGGACTCATCACTGATATTACCCATCACTAATTCCAAACTCCTTCCAGTTGAGTAACAAATACAGTTGTTGGGCAGATGGAAGTTCACTGTTGAAGATATGCCATGATATCAGGACCAATATGCATGACAGCCAACTCACAAGACTCATCAAAAAAAAAAAAGCTAGGACTTTAGAAACCTTTCTTGCAATAGATTTCTTTCCATAAATGGTAAATTTATCTTTTCTACTGGCAATTGTCACCTTCTTCTGACCTTTTAATGTTTACATTTGTGTGTTTTTGTAGCATGTTTTGCTCCTTTTCTTATCATTTGTATTGTAATTGTTTCCCAAATTTCTTGTGTAACACACGCAAATACACTCATAACTCCCAAAACTTTTAAATGAAGTTCTTTATATAAGCTATTAAGTACATCGCGTAAGAGTGTTTTCTCTAGTTTGAAGATTTGTGGCAGACAGAAAATAAACTGCAAGTATTTTTCCTTAGCCAACAGTTACCATTATAGTTCCTGAGTTGCCTTTTTGATACTGAATTATTTACTGCAGGTTAATTGTAACACCAGCTAGCAGACTATGGAGAAGGTTTAAAAAATATCAGATGAAGAATAATTTTCAGGTCCCCCAAAGACCCAATTTCAAATAATATAGAAAAAAAATTCAAATACAATAAATTATCATGCTTCTTGGCCAGTAAGTTGATAAAGTTCAAAGCAGAGACAGTTTTCATTTTAGGGTACTCTACTGCTATCCAAAGCAAGAAATCTCCCTATGTACCTTATGCCACCATAACAGATAACTCAACCACAACAAATAATAGTACCTAACTACCAAGTGTGAACATTTGGCAGTTTAATTACCATTTAAGTGCTACAGTTAAATTATATCATCAGTTTGGTCGTAAAATTTGCTGAAGAATTTATATCTTTGTGAATAGAATAACAAACTTGACTGATTTTTATCTGTTAAATTCTATTTGCAGCTTTAAAAAAGGTGCAATCTCCCCATCCATGTTTATGATTTGCTTTGCTCATGCTTAGATTTAATTGTAATTTTCATTTGTTATATAAAAGTGTTAGTAAAAAAACCCAAAACCATCAGCATTCCTTGATGTTATTTTAATATATGTGTTATATGCAGTTTTGATTATTCTGAGAGTATGACTCATCCCTTAAATCTTTTAACCAATTAACATAAAATCTTGGTTGTTCTTTGTCATAAAACCGAGCTTTCAGTCTTTAATTCTGACAATAATTTACTTTCTGTTCCATCCCACCTCAACCCTCAGATATACTTTCCCTGCAGTGCTGGGCATATGGTCGTGTTGTTCTAACTCAGTTATGAATATACTGCATTGCAAAACATGAACAAAGTGACTTATATATTGTTTTATAATGACTGGAAATGGGCAGGTAGAATTGATATAAATTACTATTGAAGTATAGTAAAAAGCAGAGATTTTAAAATGTTCCATTTGTTTATCAATGTGTTGGATCATGAGACTAAACTGTGTTATATCAAGTCATATTACTGTAAGAAGAATCATAAAAGGGTAAAAACTGTAATAGTACATATATACTAATAGCAAAATACAGGAATTACAGCTTTATCTTTATTCAGTCTTATGCCTGGATTTAAAGCAATACATTTAAACTGACTGAGAATTTTGAACTGACATTAGATTTTATCAGCATCAAAGTCAGAGATCTAATTTTCTCCAACTCTAAAATTTCAAGAAAAACTAAAATGAAAATGCATTGGCTGTGCTTGATTTCTCTTAGATTGAAATATTAAAACAAAAAAAACAATGAACAAAACCCAACACCTTTGCATGTAGAACAAATAAGACACTTCAAGTCAGTTTCATTTTGTATTTCATCTCACAAGCATGCTGCATCACATGAAAGCCTGGGCTGTCTTTGTCCTCATTTTCCTCTCGTGGGGAAAAAATAGTGCAGTTGATTGTGTAATATATCTCATCATAGAAGGTGGTTCCTGTATATAGTAATTATTTCCTATAGTTGTCAAAGCAGCCAGATATCATCAGGTATTTTAACTTTAATACTTTAGTCTAAATCCAAAATCCCTTATGGATTGTTGTAACACTGACAGTTCAGGATAAAATAATTTGGACAAAATGCTTGTCACCTCTACCATTTGTACCATTTATATATGTGGTTTCTGTGAAGGCTCTTACTTCCTGGGAACTAATAAATCAAATAAAGTGACTAGCAATGTAACAATCAAAATGCAGAACACTCTCGAATAATTGGAATATATTAGACTGATTAACAACAATTTTTTGCAGTCAATTTAAAAGCTAATATTGTCAACGACTGTCTTAAGGAGAAATCTGAGTGTTCAACATGAAGACAAAAATACCTTATTCCCAGAGCAGATTAATTAAGCTGATGAGAGAGGAAGCCCAGCCACAATGCAAGAAGTCCATCTACTCCATAAATAAGCATGTACATAATTAATTCAGATTTTTCTATGTATTCCCAAGACTTATGCAAACATTGGCAAATATATTTTTGCTAAGAACCTGCAGTTCTATTGTGAATGTCATTTAATCTGCTTGGTTTTTTGTTCTTTAACATCCTGCTCTTTGAATTCTATGATCAGGCAATAATGTGTTTCTTGCTTTGAAAAGCAGTCTTCTGCACTTTGCAAAGCAGATACATAGATACATGTAAATAATGACAAAATGAAAGTAGTCATTTCATTGTTTTTCAGTTGTGGAAATACCTTGTAAACATAAGCCAAGACTCAGAAGGTTCAGATCATCCTTGATCTACACATGCACAGACTTCTGTTAAATTCCTATCGATCCGTAAGTGGCATCCCATTTTTGGGATCTATTAAAGTTCTCCTGCATGAGGGTCAAAGTCAAGAGAACAAAATCTCCTTCCACTAGTGCATGTAGGAGCACTTTCACATCCTTTGGTGTTTATCTTACCTCTAGTAAGAATTTCCAATTCTAATTTCTCAATAAAATGGACAAGTATCATCATTAGAGTTGTTGCAAGAAGTTTTCACTGGTTTTATGCTCCTAAGCAGTTTCATAAAATTATGTACAGATAAATATATTTCAATAATAGGGCATATGTCATTGGCAGGGAGTGGGTATATAGACAGCTAGATATCCCATATTAAATCCTCTAACAAAAATATGTTTAGTGTGTAAATGCTCTTTACAGATGTTATTGACTACCCCGTTATCTGGATGTCTATATCAAGATATTCTGAACTAGTTCAAATCTTGTAACAGTTTGTCTTGAAAGAACAGGTTATATTTTACCAGAAATAAGTCTTAAGTTTGTTCCAAAATTCCCACTGGCTTGGTGATTAAACTGCAACTTTTAAGAATTTTGGAACCTTTTTTCACAGTACATTACATATTGCAAGAGGACTGATTCCTTAATTTTTATCTTACCATTCATCTCAGATTCTCTTTGCCAGATCCTGGGTCAGAACAACTTTGAGCTAATTGCACCAAGTTGGGTTTACCTATATTGAGCAAGCCCAGACTATACCAAAGACCTTGCTCATTTGGGGAACAACTTTTTAGCAGGGTTTGCTGTAACAGGACAGGGCATAATGGTTTTAAACTGAAAGAGGGTAGATTTAGACCAGATACAATGAAGAAATTTTTTACAGTAGGGGTGGTAAAACACTGGAACAGGTTGACCAGAGAGGCTGCAGATGCCTCATCTGTGGAAACACTGAAGGTCAGGCTGGATGGGGCTCTGAGCAACCTGATCTAGTGGAAAATGCCCCTGCTTATTGCAGGGGGGTTGGACTAGATGATCTTTAAAGGTCCCTTCCAACCCAAACTATTCTACAATTCTATGATTGCATGATACAAAGCCTATGGCCTCTTACTAATAATAGCAAAAAATCATAGTTGCTTGCATACAGTGGAGACCTGCTTGATTGTCCTAAACATATCCTCTGTTTTGGTAGTTCGCTGAAAGCAAGCAGAGATTTCTCTGAGCCTCCAGAGAAGGATGTAGGAAAATGTCTGCTTCACTTGGTAACAGACTTTCTAACCTATTTATCAACATGTTCATATATTATGTTAAGCTCTACTGATCGGGGGAGGGGGGGGGGAACACAAGAAAAAAACCCAAACTTTGGTAATCTACTACTTGAAACACTGATTTTAAGCAGGCACCAACTCCTCAGCTTAGTAACTAAGTTTTGGGTTACTTGCTCCACATTACTGCAAATCCTAGAAGTGTAACATGGTCTCATCTTAATCTAATCAGAAGCAGGCAAACCTTCCGTTGCACATGAGCTCAAAGGCTGACCTTTCTTGAGCTGTCCATAATTCATGCTTGCCATCTGTTCCTACTAAAATAACCAATTTGCTATTTAAAGGTACATTTCTGGGCAGAATAGTTATTAGAAAGTGATTGAAAATATGATCCTTAAAAGCTCAAGCTTTAAAGTATTACAAGTGACTGAAAAAAAAAAAATCAATAAAAACCTTAATGTCATGTCGATTTTATTATATATCCTGATTCTTGTATATTAGTAATTGTTCTATATGCATAGAATATTTATACAATTACATTTTACTTCTTATTATACCACGACTCTATTTGGCACTTATCCTCATACTCTTCAATTGATTTTGATGAGGACTGTGAAGAATTCCATAGCATTTAATAGCTACTAACAGACTGGACAACCAGGCTACTGAGCCAGTGAATGGATTCTAGCTTCTATTTCTCACAGATGTGAC
This sequence comes from Podiceps cristatus, assembly GCA_000699545.1. Lineage (NCBI taxonomy): Eukaryota > Metazoa > Chordata > Aves > Podicipediformes > Podicipedidae > Podiceps > Podiceps cristatus. The sequence goes on along the minus strand of KL254459.1, from coordinate 4,510 downwards.
AACCTTAAGAAAAGTTGAAATTTTATGCTAGAACACAGGAACAGGTAATATCTATAAATATTTAGCAAAATGACATGACCTACTAATTGTTGAAAAAAGGAGTTTCTTTTGGCTTCTTGAGTTACATGCTAAAAGGTAGCTTCAAGAAAGTATTTCTTCCACAGAAATCTATTTTTCAAATTCCAATTTTGTTTCCATTCATACAGCAAATTATTCTAAAGAAAAATGTATCTTAAAACATACTTGTCATGGTGGCTAAAAATTCATTTCTCTATTTTATCTTTGAGAGAAAAATCCAAAGTAATAGTAAGAATAGAAACAATTTATCACCTATATCAAATATCCTTCATTTTGTTATTATTGAAATCTATGATTGTACATTCCCAAACCAATTATGTTGCTACCATGAAAGACATCACTAATTATCTTACAATGTTCTTCAGAAGTGGAAACTACTTATCTTAATGGCTTGGATTTTTGAATAGAAATGACTGAAAGGCCAGAATTGGAAGACTGTGTACAAGGGATATGATAGGAGATGAAAAAAAAATAGTCTTTATTATGACAATTTTATATTCTCATCTATTTCTCAAGACTAGAAGTGAAAAACCCTGAAATTATTTTTTTTCCTACAAATCACTTTTTCCTCATAGCTGTAACAGTAGTTTAAGAATTTAAATTCCTTCCACTGCAAACAGTTCTTATTAAACTTTTGAGAAGGTAAGAAAGGGTTTACTACACAAAGGAATTGTCTTAGATGGTAGTGCTGTGCTACTTTTTTGTCGCAACTGGGTGGCTTTACACAATGATTTGGCAGTAGTCTAGAATTTATTTATACCCTCCCCCCCAGTAAATCACAGAATTAGACTGTGCTGTTTGATAGCACCCAATTACCTGATTAACAAGATGAATCAACAAAATTTGTTCTAATCAAACTGACTGAAAGGTTCAAAAATGACAAGGTTCACTCCATTACTATGTGGAAAGAGTCTATCAGGGAATATCAGGACAGGATTGCTTTTACAGAATAAAAGGATAAAAGGGTAAAGACGACCCTCCCATTGAGTCATGGGGTTTGGAAAGGATCCCCTTGCTTTCTAAACACCCTCAGAGAGAGGGATGGCTAGATCCAATCCTAGTCCCAGACTTGGTCAACAGTGTAAATCTAATGTTCATTCACAATTTAAGGTAAGTCATAAAACTGTTAGTAACAATTATTGCCTGATTTAACCTACAAAGTGATTGAATTAGTTCACACCCCCTACTCCTATAAATGTCAAAAAAATACACCTGTTAAAAATTCCCTTTGAGTTCAGTGAAATACTCACATTGAATGCTCTGGCATTTCTCAACAGGCAAGGGTTGAGCCTCAAGGAGTAAGGGATTTCAGCCCAGGGGGCACCGTCAGCTTTTGACAGTCCTCTGAGTTTCCCAGATTCAAGAGCTGTGAGATCTGAGAGGCATCCCTCTCACAGAGAGATGCTGGGTGCAGCCTGCTGAGGTCCAGGAGAGCTCAAAAGTCCTCACTTGGGACCACTGTTTATTGGGTCACAAGATGATTGGCTTTAGTCATCAATAAATTTCCATCCTGGCCATAATTCAGATCTCACTTATCTCATTTTCTCACCAAGGCCAGGCATTTACCAAAGTTTTATACAAACAGTGCCACTGCCCCCATCAGCCGTGCAAGAATTTCTTATACAGTCAAGGGGCACTTCACTGCTCAGCTCATTGCACAAGGCCAAGGCCCGTGAGCCAGAGTTGTTTGTACAAGTGGTCCTGGGAAAGGAAAAGGGGAGGATGAACCACCACATGTTGTTTCAAAGACTCCAACCCAAAGTATACATAACAGTAAACTCCAACTTCAAAATGGAGGTAGTTGTCGTAAGAACCACTTTAGTGGATGTACCTTATTTAGCACCTTCTTAATGACCTTAATTGAAGATTGAATATTAATGTCTTTTAAACACGATAGTAAATGAGGTTCATGGGCACTAATCAATACAGAGAAAATACTTGCATAGAGTTTAGACAGAGACATTAGAAAATAATACAAAAAGCTTCAGCCAAAGAAAATGGTCTAGTATAAGCTTCTATGAATAGAGAAAACTTAACACTAGATAATTGTTTTCATGGCCTAAGTGTAATACAATATCAACTCACTTATTTGCAGTCCTAAGAATATTTTTAAGCATTAATCCTGTTAGTCTCACCATCCCTCTGACTGATGTGCTATTTTCTGCATACAGGACATTTTCTAGTTGACATAGTAGGAAATCATACAGGCTAGACATCCTACCTCATCCACATTCTTTTAGCAGAATTATCTTTTAACAGAATAATCTAAAAAAAGGAAACACACAAGTATCACTTGTGCATTACTCAAAATCTTCTCACATAAATTCTCTTCTATTCCAGTTTATGCAAATTTTACTCTGGTCATAAGAAATTGAAGATTACTACCCAAATAATACTTTATATTCGATTCAGCATCTGAATTTTAGAAAAGAATAACAATAATGCCGTATTTACTGACCACTTAGATTCATTTCCTATGATTTTGTAACAGGATGTTATTTTCTTGAGTTTTACTCCACCCACAAAAAGGTAAACATATTTTTAAATATATTTATTTCCCTTTTCATTGATTTTAGTATTAAGGCAGAAGAAATGGTTTACTGATGGAGTTTTTCCTATAAAAACACATAAATAGAATGTGATAAATAGAAGAATCAACATAGTGTAGTCAGAGGAAAGTAAGACTTGTACAGATGAATGTTATCTAGACAAGTTACAAGGTCTTCATTCAACCTCCAGTGAAGGGTCTGACTGTCCTGAGGTATGCTTGTCTCTGACAAAAAGCACGCAAAGCACTTTTGAGTAGAAGGTATTCCAAGAATGAGCAAAAGAGCCAAGTTTGTCAATTTCCATTTTGTATCCTACTGGGTATAGTTTTCACCTAGAATGAGATCATGACACAGCATTCTTCAAAATATTACTCTGTATTTACAAATCTTTGTGGAAATTCCCTACAGGCTCAGTCATGCAATTTGTGTCTGTTTTCCCTTGTCTAGTTCTTCATTGTGAGCCTAGTGGTATATTCAGCATTTTGATAAAAGGAAGCTAGTAGACAACTGTTACTGAGCCTGGGTATTTTGACGCAGTTGTTTGCTGAAAAAGAACATTTTGCTATACCTCTATTTGGCAGTCATTTACTGACCAGTTTCCTAACTCCATAATTTGAGTTCATAGGAAATTGCATCCCTTTCCACATGCTGCCTCTTTTCAAGGTCAAGGTTTCAGAAGGCTGGGTTGCTAAGAAACTGCAGGGGTAGTACACAAAAAACTATAAATAAGAAATAAGCTATTTCATTTCTACAATAGAAAAATATTGCTTTCCTTTTTATGACTATTTGCCCCCATTTATGTTGTGTCTCTTTCTATACACTGTGTATGCTATACATGGTATAGTTCTGTAGTTTCTTAGCTTGGGACATAGTATTCCAGCAAAGAAAGCATCTACCTGATGCTTTGAAACTATTCTTGTGTTCAGATTAATATGCCTTTAAGAACTGCTTCCATTTTAATCCTTGTTTTTAAGGATTTATAACCACTTCCCATCTTGATATCCTTGGATCATTTTTCTGAGCTTGATGCTACTTGAAGTTAGGTTATCTTTTGATTTCTATTAAGAAAAATACTTTGTCATTTAAAGCATTTCTACAACATCACTTTGAACATTCTGAAACAGAAATGATTGACAGCTAATGTAGTAACCTTAAATGTTAACAAGAAACTGACCATCACTGAGGAGAGCTTTGTTTTCTACGAAGAAATCTGTTTCCAGTTATGCATCTGTGATGTTAGGTAACTGATTTCTTATCACTTATGGAAAATAGACATTAGAAAGCATATATTGCAAATCATCTTACTTGAATTCTAACACAATTGCTTATAGTATGACCATGAGTGAAGACTCTGAATCATCTGCTGCTTTTGTCAGAGAAGTAATCAGGTAACCCCGGCACAATTTGCACACATAGTACCAGGGAGACATGTGTATTGATGCGTGTGTCATGGAACTAGACTATGAATATAATTTATGCACACTATGTCCTGGGTTTAGCCAGGACAGAGCTAGTTTTTGTCTGCAGCAGCTCCTGTGTTCTGGAGTTGGTATGTGAAACAACTGTTCGCTGCTGCTGAACTACCAAGGACATCTTGCAGTTTCCCAAGTTTTGCTAACGTCTAGGTTCAGACACTTGGGAGGGTACAGCCGAATAGTTGATCTAAACTGGCCAAAGAGAGTATTCCATACCACAGACATTATGCCCAGTGTAAGTGAGGGTCAGCCATTGCCCCTCATTCCCTTTTTTGCCTTCTCTTTTTGCCTTGTTGCCCTTGCCCTTTCCTTCAGGTTCCTTGTTTGGTTTGTTTTCTGTTCACATTCCTTTCTTGTTATCTTACTGTTTTATTTTGCTCTCTGGGAGAGCTACAGGGGAATATCCCT
>JMFS01000510.1:0-13695 GCA_000699545.1 Podiceps cristatus | reverse complement strand
ATCAAAGATCTTTGCAAGTTATTGTGTTTCAAGTTGTTTTCATCTTTTGTTGACCCACTCTTGGACATTCCAATAACATATCATCTGAACTTCTTCCTCTGTGAAACTGTAACAGAAAAGTCAGAGATCATAAATAGAAGAAGCATAGCTAGTAAGGTACCCAAATTTAAAATCATTGAATGCCATGTGATTTAAACTGAACTAATAAGGCATTAATCAGCTGTAATCCTAAATGATGTCCTTGAAATGTTAGTAATGAATTAACAGCAAGTAGTAGAAAGACTTTAATATCTGTATTCACCTAGTCTGGGATTTTAGCCTTTGCTGTGATAGGGTCACACCATGAGTTAGTGTCACTAGGTAGAGGTTATTATGTAAGGAAATATTGTTAAATGGCTCAATAGCGTAGGATGCTGCTAACGTAAGATGTAACCTATGGAACAAAGGTAACATATGGAACAAAGAGCTGGACAGAGCTTTTCTTACTCCTTTATGTCTTTGAGTTTCTAATGAACACATGTGCTTTAAACACAGGCACCTTCTCTTTAAGGCTCCTAATAAGCTTTTTTTCTTGTTCAAACTCTCTATGTCAGTACTGCTCTCTGCAATGTGTTCCTTTCCAGTGTCCACAATTTGGGATGAATGTTAAAAACATAGAGAAGCTTAGCAAGCTGAATGAAGAAAGAATAAAGAGAAAATGCAATTCATAGAGAAACATTCAAGAATCTACGTTTTGAAGTGTTTATCAAATACAAGATGTTGATCAGATTTTTCCCGAAATGTCAGTGTAGCAGAGTGTGCCTAACAGATGTGCCTTCAATCTAGCAGAGTAAAGTTTAAAAGTATGTATTGAAAAATATCTTATAAATTGAAGCTGAAGATCGACAAATTTAGGGCAAAGATGAGATAGTATTAATAGAGTGATAATGAGTTAACTGCTGGAAAAACTTACCAACAGATATTCTTTACTTTTAATCAGGTTTATAATTTTTCCTATAAAAAGTGTGGGGGGGGTTGAAATGGAAATTTATTAGTAGTATCAAGAAAAACTGTATCTACTTAACACAATTTTTTCTTGTCAAGTGAATATTTCCTGTTTATGCATACCTTCAGAAAGATTGGTTTATTTTTTGATAAAGTGATTGTTTAATTGTTTGGTCTCTACAGATTCCAAGTTAGGAAGGCAAGCCAGCATTTCTTTGGATATTCCCTTTTCTATTCCTGTAGCCATTTACCTGTTCTCAGTAGATTTTCAGATATTAGAGGTTCCAAGACTGGCTTTTTAGAGTAGGTTACTACTTAGATAATTCCAAATTATTCAGTTATTTCTGCATCTGTTTGTTATATTGGCATAAAACCCAGAAAAAACAGCTATGTGATCATAATCCACTTTAAGGATGCTATTTTGATTTTTAGATCACAAAAGACCTCCTGAAGCAGCCATATTGGCTGTTGACATCCTGCAATTAGTTCCTCCTCATTAATCAAATGTCCAGTAGTCCTTCCCAGAACAATTTCCTCCAAGTACCTCTAAAAGTTGGTTTTGACTTGAGGCAAAGTGGATGCTTCTGTGTGTTGCTGATGTGCTTTTCCAAGAGGCACCATGGCAAAGATGCCTATATTTAGAAGCTCACAGTCTTTGCACGCAGCTTCTGGTTTTGGTTGGTTGGGGGGGGGGATTGTGTGTGTGTGGTTTTTCGTGTGTCATCCTGTTTCCCTGTCCCCACCCCTCTCCTCCCCCCCATAAAAAGCTTTATTTACTTTATTCTTCTGAACAGATCATCAGAAATAATTTCCTAGTGTGACATTGCTAATGGTTGGTTCCCTTGTATCTTTATCCATACATATTTGATATACATGATTCTCACCCTTGAACTCTAAGGTAACCATATACATTTCTGAATGATTCATTATTTTCTACTTTCCCCTTTCTGTCCTTCCTGAAGAATGTTTATCAATGTTTTTAGCTATATTTTATCTTGTAGTTATGCTGTCTCCCTTTTTAATATGTTTTTGGTTTGCTGTTGCTTTGTCCCACTGTGTAGGCATTTGCTCAGACAGCATAGAAGCAGCACTGATTGATAATGTGAATCAACTAAAGAGGGTCACATAAGCTGCCACTGCTTTTTGTGTTGTAGGAGTTATTTTGTGCTTTAAAAAAATAATCCACAGCCATTGGTTATATTTGGAGCACTGTTCTTGGTTTCAAGAGTGAAAGTAACGAGGGTAAAAGGGGTACCTTCTCCTTTCTAATGCAAGCCATGGTATGGTCACCCGAGTGTTCACCTTCAGCAGCGGCTGTGCTAAAGCACCCAAACTGCGATGCCGTTTGGAAGCCTTGGCTCTTGTAGAATGCGAGCGATCACTCACATCATGAACAGGTGTATCATTTTTTTGATTGCTTTTGAATACTGATCTAAAAGTCTAAAGTCTTAGAGTAACCTTTTATACTCACCCTGCCCGCGTTAGCTGTTCTGGTCGGATCTATCACTACCTTTTAGGCTCTCTGTTCAATAGTAAATATTAGGGGGAAGATTCTCAGCTACAGTTGTTCACTCTCTGAGATCTTTAGTACCTGGGGTGACAGTTTCAGAGCGCAGGCATGCTGTTTTCCTTAAGCATCGTCCAATTTCAGCTGAATTAATTCTTACAAGTCTTGTAACAGTCAGCAGCTGTTTGGAAGAGAGAATCTCAGCTGAGTCCACCGCTATTCAGCCACTTTTAGCAATGTTCTGGGTGGTCACCCAGTCAGGCTTGAAGGGATAAAGATTAGCTGCAGCATGAGCTTCCAAGCAGGGGTCTCACAAGACAAGTGGTGGGATCTGTCCTCAGAGAACTAAGAATAAAGCGTAGGAAATAAGACCTTGGAACTTGTTCCCTGATGTCTGTTCTATGTACAGTCTGTTGTGTTCATATACTGGCGTGAAATTTTTTATCTGTTGGTTTTTTTCCTACAAGACACAGTTAATTTGGAAAGCAAGAATGGGAGTTAGTTGGAAGGCTTGAAAAAGTAGTTCTGTTATGATTAAAAGATGTCAGGTCTGGGTGGTGGTGTGGTTTTGGTGGTTTGGAGTTTTTTGTTTGTTTTTTGTTTCGTTGGAGTTTTTTTAACTGAATTATGAAACCTCTGGGGATTAATATTTTTCGTTCTTCTCTCCAAAGAATTGTCGTAGCATTATAAAACCCGATCAAGAGATAAATCAGTCGTCTCATGTAATAGTCTTTAGGTAGAAGGGACAAAATGCTGAAGGTGCCACACAAATTTAACTGCACTCTCCAAAGTTCAAGCACATTATTTGTACTATAATACTAGCCGGCATTATTAAAATACCAAAAGACATTGACTCTCAAATTGCTATTAAAATGATCTACTGCATACTGTCCTGTCAAGTTCAAGGGTGCATTCTGGTGGTCATATTTCTTTTACAGGCTCATGACTCTGTCAGGACTGTGAGGTTTCAATAAGTACACTCGATAGATGAGATGATCTGAATAAGTTAAAGGTCTGTTAAACAAAACTGTGTTTGGATCAGTGTGTCTGATATAAACTATTTGTGGAGAACAGGAATGTGTGAGTCTGTGCATACTTTTTTTTTTTTTTTTTTTTTAAAAAAAAAAAATTGATAATGCTGGTTGCATGTAGAACTAAGATAAGGGTTCCAGCCATAATCTTTTGCATTTCTCACAAGCAAAGACAGGTATAGCCACATTAGAACTTTATTAGTATCTATTTAAAAGCAGTAGAAAGACTATGGAACAGAGATTGAGTTCAAAATAGGGAACTAATTATAGCTTTGTAGAAACATAAGTTTTGTTTTGTAGTTGAGGTTGGAGGAAGTGGAAGAAATGTTGTCATTTTGTACATGTTGTGTCTGCTTGGTCAAAGGATGAAGCCTTCTGAAAGACTGCGTGAGAAAAGAGTATGTCATAAAGAAGATCTTAATTCAATAGAGAAGTTTATATCACTTAGCAGTTTGGTCACATAGAACACACACCTTTGTTCTTTATTAAAATGAAAAGTCATGCCTCAAGGAATAAAAAGCTTTGCCATTCTTAAAAGAGGGAAATTGGAGGGAGGGGAGAGGTGACAATGTACTCCTTGAAAAATATAATTCTGAAAATAACTAAATTGTCAATATAGTGAAGTCAAATGCAGTTTATCCCTGTGTGAAAAGATAGCTATGAGAGGTAGCTTTAAAGCTTGTCTTTAAGTGGGAAAAGATTAGGTCAAAGCAGATGATTTCTCACATGTGTATGACATTAAATAAGTCATTAACAGAGACCATATTTTCAAAATAAAGCTGAAATTGGAGAGGGTTCATAAAAATAATATAAGAATGAACTCCCTTACAATAAAAAAAAAAAAAAAAAAAAAAAATCCGTGTCTGTTTCTTTAGTTTTTTCAAGAGGAAAGATGACTTCTGAAAAAATACCTAGAGGTGCATGCAGGAGAGAAGATCTTGACATTAAGTTCTACGCTAGTAGATAAAGGCATAACAAGATCAGTGAGGAAATAGTAACACAAGAACCAAAATTAATTTTTAATAGGGCCTTTAAACATTCTAGCAGTATGGAAATGTAGAATGAAGACACCGTTTGATTCAGCAAGTCCATTCCCTTCCAATTACAGGTAACTGTATGACCCAGTCAGTCTCAACTTTGTGTATTAAGCTTGGAGGCGTGCAAAGGAGCATCTTTCGTAAATGCTCCTGCCATGTGCAGGCTGAAAACATTTATGTACTGAATATTAGAAACTTAAGACTTATTTACAAGACCAAAACCTAAACCTATTTTTTGCCACAGAAAGAGAATAGGAGAGAGAAAAGGCATCGCTGCTATGCTACATAACAGCAGGGAATTTGGTAAGATACCCGGGTGATCCTAGGAAGCCAGCCATGCCCCACGGTAAAGAAGAAAACAGATCTTTATGTGGGAATGAGATGGAGTTGCTGACGCTTGAAGTCATTAAATAAAAATCAGATTTATTTAAAAAAGATAAACTATACTTCCAACACGATTTTTAATCTAGCAGCCTGAATTGCTCATTCTGCATTATGCAGTAGGCTGAACTGGATGATCATAAAGTGGTCCCCTCTGTCTTTAAAGTCTATGCATGTATGGAAAAAGTGGGTAAATGTAGCAAGCTGTCAGAAATCCTAAAGAAAAACGTTGTAAACCACATTAGACAGTACTATTTTTCAACCATCTGAAACACTGTGAAGGGACTCAGGTTGATATAAAACAATGGCTGGAGTGATGTGTCTCTTCCAGAAGAATACACAGGACAGTACTATTAGCCTAATGGGACATTGTGTGCGAAGCTCGAGGCTTTCAGTGACAGGTTCACAGGAAAGAAACAGTACTAAACACCTTTGTAATGTCAAAATCTAAACAGAAAATGTTTCTCTGTCTACATCATCCCCAAGACATTTGAAATATTTCCAAGAGTTCTAAATGTCAGTAACTGGAATGTGTTGTCATTCTCATATGATCATCTAAACAGTCTCTAGAAAGTGGTTTAATCACAATTATTTTGACTAGTCACCTTGCAATTATTTTCGCTGTATTGACAAATTATGCTGTTTTGTCAGAAGTACTTCAAATAATTACAGCACTTGTCAGAAATCTCTAAATCAGATTATTTCATGCAAAGAAATTTTTTTTCTTTTTTTTTTTTTAAAAAAAAAAAAAAAAGAATCTATATCTGAATCACATATGCTGTCCTTGATGTGGCATCATATCACTTTTGTCGACAGGGTACAGATAAAGAAGCCTATTTTACCAAAGGATTATGCCTGTCAGGGCCTAGGAGATTTTGTGTCATCCTGAAGCTGATTGCAACATTCTTTGTGCAAGTTTTGGGAGCTGGGGATAAGACTGGATGACAGGGCTATCACAATGAGTTTGCATCTTGCCCTAGTTTAATAGAAATGGACATGCAGGTTTTTTTCATTTTAAAATTCTGTATTTGAGATTGTGAGTTACCACTTGCAACCTGAACAGCAGGCCTGTGATAGACACATTACATTTTGTCTTCTTCTGGTTGTTAAACAAGCTTATAGGATGAAGCGAACGTTTGTCACTTCTTGTCGGCTCTGTGATGGTAATGTGATGCTTCTTCTCAGACCTGAGATATAGCTGTTTTGTTGCTTTCCATCTGCATCAAGGTTATTCAAAATTTAGAATCCTTCTACTATTTTGATAGACGGAACATTTAGAACTTTTTTTTTTTCCCCTAAACCTCAAGACTGAAGGAAATGGCATTTCACTGTTCTTAAATTTCTATGATTAGATGCATATAACTGAAGCCAAGCCATTCTGGAAAACTGGGACTGTTCCAAGCCAGCCTGCTTCATTTTGTAGGAGAAGACTCATGTATTTTCAGTGGTAACTTTAGCCAAAGCCCAGATACAAGGGCTAAGACTGATTTGACCATGGCTTATCCACTCTGCTGATAGCTCACCACACCAGTGAGCTGCTCACTTACTCAGGAGACCTGTTTTTAAATCCCATGCAAAAGTCTTCGGGATACACACATATCTTTGAGTCACAAGGCATTTAAAAATGAAATGTAAGCAAATTAACAAGTTTAACCCATCCTGGCTTACAGAGGTGGCTGCTCTCAGGCCTCCTAGTACTTGAAGGAGCTGGCAAGCATAATGCAAGGATCAACGAGTAAGATTTATCGAAACTTGGGTATGGTATTTAATGTGCAAATATTTATATAATTTACATTTAACAGTTTATCCTTACAGGAAAAAAAAAAAGTAGTAATTACTTAGAAACAGCTCTCTTCATCTTCTGTTTGGAGTTACCATGCTCCAAGTCAATTTATGATATTATTCAAATGGAGAGTAGAAATAACGTATGGAAGAATATTTCTCTACTGCACAGCACCTGAAGCATGGTATGCAACATACTACCCTATCAGCCTAAGAGAAAGATTTTCTTTTCTTTCTTCCAAAGCTTATTAAAAAGAATCCACAACGTTCTGATTAGGGTGTTTGTTATTTTCAGCAGCTGTTGAAAAGCTGTTGAAATGGGTTTAATAACAGTAACTTTGTTTCATAAGGATACATTTATTTCTGCAACACTTTACTAGCCTTAAATTATAATATAATGTTTTGATATCATCAATGGTTGCTAATGATAATTAAGGTTTCAGATGGGAAATTAGTAGCAAGGGCAGTTGCAACATACATGCTCCAGGTAATAGCAAGAAAAAAAAAAAAGAGAGAAGAAATGGGAGAGCAAATGTGCAGAACTGTGTTTTGGTTTTGCTAATTATCACTTCCATTAGCTCCCCAACACTGCAGTTCATTCTCAGCTTATGAATAAGGTGGTGTATGTCTGTACAGGGACAAGTTCTTCCCATTGGTGTTTTTACTCGGTCATGAAGGTTTGGAGTTAATTAGAGGTTCTAAAACAAACAACAAAATCCTCTCACCAATCAAACAGGAAAACTCTATTTGTTCCAGCCTCTGAATGTAACACAAAATAGTTGTCATTACCAATATTATTCTTCTTAAAGTATTTTTCTCTTTCAAAAACAATAACAAAGAGTTATCCAGATGGTATCAGAGATAACAATGATGAGCTAGATTTTGTGGAAGGATTATTTCTGAGATATGAAGAGGAAAAAAAGTTGTGTTGTTTTTTTTTTTAAGGGAAAAGGCATTTGAAAGACCTTTAGGAAGCATCCTGGTAATGTCTGAGAATAAGTCACTTGGGCTGTGCAGCACTGTAATTCCGTATTGGGCACTGGTTTCGGGAGCTTGTTGGGGAAGTGATGTACAAAACACCTGTCATTTGTTTTAAACTATTGTAGACATGTTTTGTTCCCCATTTGTTTTCTTGAGAATAAGTATTGAATCCACGATAATTGAACATGACAAATGATAACAGTAATTGTCAGGATTATGATATACCTGTAGCTCTCTACATGAATAGTGTATGGTGGCCAGTTGCTTGGCATATTATTAAATATTTTTGTTTTCTTCTACCTCAGTTTTGTACAGCATTTTTTCAGCTACCAAATGGCTGCAATTGCTTCAAATGCTGGATTGTAAAGCTGCATGTAGTATGTGCCTGTGTGATAGATCTCAAGGAGCTGATGATGAAAAAAATGGGTGAAGTTTTAGTGAAATTAAATATAATCTCTTCACAATGCAGAAACTTAAATTTTGAGTATAGAAACTAATGTTTATTACATACGAACATTGTTTTGGGTAAATTACGTATAATTTAAGGCTTGTTTGTCATATGAAGAGTATGCTACCATGCTTCTGTAGCAGAGGTAGAATTTGTAGGCAACAATGTGTGCTGTATGAAGACATAATTTTCAAACTACTCCAACTTTTAAAACATCATCTGTGTTCAGAATTACATTTGTACTGCATTATTTTAATGTTTTAAGGGTTTGGGTTTGATTGTAAATGATTTTTTATTTCTTGAGTATAGAAAGCTCATAAACTAGTGTGCTGCAATTGTACAAGTTGTTTGGTTCAGATTGCAATCTCAATTTCCTTCCCAGTGATTTGCTGTCATTCTGTTTTGCCCCAGAGCATTGCAGTTAGAAAGAATTTCGGTAACAGGGAGTGCATTTGACTTGAATGAGAGAAGATGGTAAGAGGGGCCTGGTAGGTTTGTACAAGACATCTACTGCTGAACTGGATCACAGAATTGCTTTAGAGTTACCACAGTAAAGTCCTGAGGTCTCCTATCTCAGCCCTTCTTATACCCCAAAACGGCAGCCTCTCACTTATGTGAGACATAGGACTTCCACATCCCCTTGCTATCACCTCCCTGTTCCTCCTCCTGATGTTAAATGCCCAGTGCACCAATCTTCCACCTCGTGTTCTGCCCATCCTTTTCCACCTGTATGACAGACCTTGTCCTTTCTTTGTAAACTTAACACTCCTCCCATCTCAGAGGTCCCTATTCCTCTTTTCGACTGACAGTCTAATTCCCCAGCTCTTCTCATCAATTCAGCCATCCATTCTTCATGTCCATGTTAGCCCTTCACACAACTCCTGCTCTGCTCCTACTCCAGCTCAGTGAGATATTGCCACTTCCATCATACCTCACTCCTTCACCCCCATTTCACATTGTCACCTCCCATTACCCTATTACTAATGACTCTCATGGCCAAAAGAGACTTTTCTTCTCAGACAGCAAATCACGTATTAAAAAATGACCTAGTGGTGCTCATTAGCTTGGGAAAGCACTGAAAACTATTCATTAAACTATAAGCAACAATTCTTTTCACAGTGATGATGCACGTCAACAGCTTGGAAGTACTGAGAATTGTTCTGCCTTTGAGCTCACTTCCCAAAGAAGATATAGCTTTGAATTGCCTGAACGTAGATGGAAAGGTGGTAATTTCCCAGAAGTGCAAATAGTGGATTTCTAGGGGATAAAAACCCCAGAGCTAAAGCTGAATTTGTTACTATAAATGCCCGATTTGAATCTGTAAGTTGTTCAATTTTCTATGAATCCTTACTTAATATTTTTTTTTTTTTTTTTTTTTTTTTTTCCTGGGAGGAGGAAGGCACTGGATAGGAGGAAGGAAGCAAAGGGAAAAAGACTGTAGTTGAAAAGGGTGGCTGTACTTAAGTAAAATGGAAACCTCTAGTACTTTGGTGTCTGCCTTCTCTGAATAAAACCTGACAGTGAGATATATCAGTGAAAAGCACTGCTGCAGTGTAATGACATCTGGTCCCAGACCTGTATTGTTTAAGCACACAAAGTGAGTTGTTTATAGTTGAAACTCTTGTCTAGTTCATTTAATTGATAAAATATCAGAATAGTAATTAGGGTGCTGAGGGTAAACCAACTTTTCTCTGTGTCCTGAGATTTCCCATTATAATGCAATTTGCAATACAATTTTCAGGAAGATGCATACAAATAAAATACCACAGTTCATGGAAAATAAACATGAAAAGGGAAAAGATTCCAGTGTAATTCACTTTGAAAATGGAATCAGATCTTTTTGTTATTTTTTGTAATACTCACAGTTCTAATGTTACCTTATTTTATTTATGCAGTGATTTCGAGGTCCCTTATATATGAGTTGCTTTGCATTGACATTCTCTCTGCTATGCTTTAGACAAAAATGCTCAGCATTTCACTTGTGGATGCAGCAGGCGAGTAGAACTGTAGCACTGCCTTCACAGTCCAGTTTGCTCGCTCTTCTGAATCCTTAGTTATTTCTCCATTTTACACAACTGGTTTCTAACGGAATCGCTAAATGAGGAAAGGGGTAATCAGCTGTGAAAGATGAATATCAAGCATCTACACAAAGTGCCATATATAAACTATAAAAGCCCTAGGGCATCAAGATACTACTTGTCGATTTTATACTGGTTTTACATGCCTGTTTATTCTTCCAAGGAAAAAAAAAACACATTTGTTACCTTAGCAACATGGTTATGTTATCTCCAGACATCTGAACCAAATTCTCAAGACGCATACAGTGTTGTTCAGGTGAACCTCTGTCACTGTTGGAACTTGATTGATTGTGTCAGCATATTTTATGGTGATTTTTTTTATCCACTTTTTTAAGCTGCATCCATCTCAGTTATCTCATCTTTGTGGTTGTCTTTTCAAGATGTAATTCTTGTAAATTATGTTCATAAATTGATTGAGAAATTCTTATTAAATTACAGATGGCAAGCTTTAATTAAAAAAAAATGTATTTTGCAAACATCCCTATTTGATACAAAGAAACTACTATGCCTTTGTTTAAGAAAAAGACGTGCTATCTTGTCTATCAAATAGTGGATAATAGACTGAAGATATGATTTTAAGAAGTCCCTTGCCAAGCCTAATAAATAGTTTTGGCTGAAAGGTAAAGTACTGTATTGAATTACAAAATGGCTAAAACAGAAACCAAAAAGTAGAAATAAATGGGCAATTTTCAGCGTGGCAAAAGGTTAATGCTGTTGTCAAGAGACCTAAAGTATATAGTAGAAACAGCATTGCATAATAGGTTTACTGCTCTTCTGAGCACAGTAAGGTATCAGAGTTTGCAGAAAACAGCTTTCTTTGCAGTGCTACTGAAGGCTGATATGTGCCTCTGAAATTTTTTACAAACTTGGTGGATGAGCTCTATGTGGACAATGAATTCCAGTTTTGATGAATTAAACATATTGCACGGCCGAAAAACAGTTCAGCTACTCATACCTGTTACTGGGCTCTGACTGTAATGCCTTGGAAGAAGGGCTTAAGTATCATTAGTGAGGAACTGGTCCACGTGCCATGGTGCTTTTTAAGTAAACCTAATATATATGAATATATAAGTAATTGGAATCACTGAAAAAATGTTATACAGTAACCCTTCTCTTGCAATATTACAACTTCTCTTGGTCACGGTTTCTTTTAAAAAAATAAATAGATGTTACATAGGAAGAAAATCATTAGAGGTAGGGGAAACCTTCAAAAGGGGGGAGACAAGATGGAAATATTATTTTAAGATTAGGTAATTACCTTGGAACACAGTAGAATTATGTAGAAATTATCAAATAGTAGAGTGAAGTATATCATATGGACTTCTGTTTTCCTTTAAATTTCAAGAGAAATTTAAATGAAATTAAAAAGAAGAAAACTAAACATTTAAGGAAAGAAGGTAAACACTAAACTCCAAAACTGGATTTGATGTGAAACTGGAGACTCAAGGTTCCAGAGAGAATTGGCACTATATGTGAACAATAAGAAAGCAATTACAGTGGGTAAATATTTCTTTAAAGGAGATAAAAGTCTGTAAGTTTTAACTTTAACTCAAATCATCAGCTGCCTGAGGTGACAAATAATTTTCTCTCTGCAGGTTATTCTGTCCAGGCAGACTTTCTTCCAAGTTAAATTGAAGCTTCAGTTACTGGACACGGTAATAGGTGATACATAGATTTGATGGATTCCTGCTCTGATGAGAACAACAATCACTATTTTAATATGGAAGCGAGAATATGTCACATGATGAGTGTGACGATGGAACAGTGATCTTCAGGGCTGAGTTTACTAATAGTCTTTCATTAAAACTATTGTTAACTTGATTTTAGAAGTTATTGTGTGAACCAAAGAGAAGATTCTTGTTGCTGACATCTCTTTTCCATTGACAAATGAAAGCGTAAAGGCATTCAAAAAAATGCCATTTCAATAAGCCAAGCTTTTAAGTTTTGAAGTCTTCTCTGTTTTAACAGTGAGCGGGATAATGAGGTGTAGGTAGGTCCCCTTTTCCTCTGAGGAGAATGTACTTCTTATTGGCTAGAGGTAAGAGCTTAAACACAGGCAGCTACAGGGGATCACCTGTCGTATTCTGTAAATCCTCCTCAAAGAACCTGTGTATCTCAAGTCAAGATGCACATGTCAAAAATTGTATCCGTTGCTGGTGTTAACCATAACAGTTGAGTTTTATGGAGTAAAAGATCCTCTGTATGACAAACTTGAAAATATATGCCATATCTATCTAGTAACTATGCATTTTTCTCTGTTGTCTAAAACCAAACACAATTTATATGTTACTTAAACGCAATTAGGTATATGTTAAAGGAGTCTGCAGAATTCCAGGCAGTTTGTGGCAGTTGCCAACATGGTTGATAAAGAATCCCATCTCCCACTGCAATAGACCAAAGCTCTAAAGAACAAATTGGAATTATTTGTCAAAACATTCACATAGCAATGGTTATTTGCCTAAGTGAAGCTAGATTTTTGACTGCAATAGAATGCACAAAATAAATTGCATATAAACTTAATGCATCCTCTCTCTGTTTTTGCAGTGTTTTGGGATATAGGCTGTACTGGAAAGGGAATAGCATATATTTCTCCAAAATGCTCTGGTATTTATCTATTATGTTTTAGCTTTTCAACAGCAAGAGTTAAATGTGGTGTGCCACTGGAGCCCCGTTATAGCTCCTTTATTTATTTCACATAAATGTGGGATAAATGGAGTGAGTAAACAATCAAACATTGTTTTTCTTTTACTTGGCATTTCCTATAGCTCTGGAACGTTATAGTGAACATACACTTTTATGCAGTGGTAATGACATAAAAGTTGTGTTCGATTGCCTGTGCCCTTCACAAATCACAAAAACTTATTTCATAGCACTCCATGCTATCAAAAAATGCAGCCATGCAGCACTGAAAATAAAACAGTTTAATGTGAAGTGGGGCACCATGCCTAAAGTCTTCACACTAAGAAGCTTGACTGCTGCTACTTGGATCACCAGAACCTGTTGATTAGAAGGGAAATTTGAAGAACAAGTAAACTTTGAAGACCACAAAGATTTCTGAATGCTACTTGATATCAACAGTGAACCCAAACAACAAAAGATGATGGTGTTTTCCATCTTTTTCTTACTATAATAGTGCCAGAAATGTTTTCTTTTTTTCTGGCAGACTCATCAGTGAGTGCAATGTAGAAAGTGCTGTCATAGCGAAAGAATGGCCTTTTATAGCTGCGTCTTTTAAAAGAGACTGTTGAATAGATAATAAATTTGAGAAATCAATATAGTACTACTCTCGCCTTCCACACCTCTCCCTCTGTGCTCGTTTTGGCTGGGATAGAGTTAATTTTCCTCATAGTAGCTGGTACGGGGTTGTGGTTTGGATTTGTGCTGGAAACAGCCTTGATTACCCAGGGTTGCTTTTGTCATTGCTGAGCAGGACTGACACCCCACCAGCGAGGAGGCTGGGGGGCAC
>KL254457.1:102454-147423 GCA_000699545.1 Podiceps cristatus | reverse complement strand
CAGGGGGGCAGCAGAAGTGAAATGCTGATGGCTGTGCCGAAATAACCGTCAATAACAGCATGATTTACTCTCCCAGACCAACGCAACCCACACGTATCTCAACAGCTTTGCAGTCGTCTTGATGGGTGAGCACCTGGCAGGGAGCACCTCTGCCGGCCGAGCCCTCGGGCACTGCTGGTTTCACCCGACTCACAGGCAGCTCTGCACCATACCGGGAGTCCTGATCAGCTTCCCGCTCACTGGAGTTGGTGGTACCTGCTTAAGGGCATGGCCCAGTGAAAGCACAGCGGAGCTGCTGTAGGTCCTATCATAGAATCACAGAAAGGCCTGGGTTGGAAGGGACCCCAAGGATCATAGAGTTCCAACCCCCCTGCCACAGGCAGGGACACCAACCTCCAGGCCTGGATCCCAGGGCCCCGTCCAACCTGGCCTTGAACACCTCCAGGCATGGGGCATCCACCACCTCTCTGGGCAGCCTGTTCCAGCACCTCACCACCCTCTCTGTAAAAAACTTCCCCCTAATATCTCATTTAAATCTTCCCTCCTTCAGCTTCAATCCATTCCCCCTTGTCCTGTCACTATCTACCCTTTTAAAAAGTTGATTCCCCTCCTGTTTGTACGCTCCCTTCAGGTACTGGAAGGCTGCAGTGAGGTCCCCCCACAGCCTTCTCTTCTCTAGGCTGAACAAGCCCAGCTCCCTCAGCCTCTCTTCATAGGGGAGGTGCTCCAGCCCTCTCATCATCTTCTCATAATCTATCACAGAGAGGGTGATCTGTCCAAGGATCTGATGGTCTCTCTCAACCCTCTTTTTCGGCAGCATAAAACCAGAAACAAGTGTGCTTTGCGCTGCCAGTATCGTCTCCCTTTACTACACTATGAACGGGCTATGAAAGAAAAGTTACAGTTCAGAAAGGTGTTACCTAGCTTATAAGCAAGCCAAGAGGGGAGAGGAGAACATGCTGCTGTCCCTGGGAAGAGGGAGGGAAATAAAAGGCCCCTTGGCGTTGCTCTTTCATCTCATTGTAGGGTCAGGCAACAGGCTGCTGAGGAGTGCAAGGGCTGCTGGATGCCTAGGTCCCCCTCTGCCTCAAGGACTACCTAACACCTGCACAGAAGGCTCAGGCATGCCAACTTTACCTGAACAAACTCTTTCCGACTAGCTAGTAAATTTTTATACACAGAAGCAAGATGCAACAAAGTGACTTTATCAAAGATGTGCTTTCCTATCATCACACAAGTACATGCACAAGACTTGTAAGTTCTTGTATTTCTGCTCAAACTCTGGAAGCAAATGAGGAGGATCTTATCTTCAAATATGTTGTGCGTTCCTAAGAAGTTCACTAGGAACTTCAGTTCAGTAGTTCAGTAGGAAGCAAAACCGTAGCAACAGAAAAATACTGGGAGAGCTGACTGAGAAGTCTCTTGGCCATAAAAAAATGTGATTTTTTAAATCTTTTTTTTTTACCCTTAACAAGCAAATAAACATTTTCACCGCTTAAGTCATATCAGACTACGAGAGAACTCCCTCAGCATTCACACACACGCGCGGGCTGGGAGATGTTCACAAAAGCTGTGCCAGACCCCGCAGACATCTTCAGATGCATACACTCCCTGCACACGGGAGAGAAACCGCACCAGAGAAACCACTTCCACAATGCTCCCTGCTTCACGTAGCTTCCTGTAGGCCCTCTTGATTTACTGAACAGGTCAAGCCAACGGCTAAACAGTATGTGAAGTTTACCTCATCACAGAGCCTGCAGTAAACCTACCTCAGGCTGGAAAACACTAGAGGAAGGCATTGAGCAGTGCCTAAGCACTTGGCTCCTACAGTCACGTAATTATGAGCAAATAGCAACTTTCAGGAAATACAAAAGCTAAACATCGCTCCAAGGGTCTTACAGCTAGGAAGACAACACCTAACACAACCATTGTTCCAGTAGAAAGACATTCCTTTAGCAAAAACTATTTCCTAGCAACAGCAACTATTTTACTGGCAGCTATTAAACAGTTGGGAATGTATGGAAGAGAGGGAAAAATCAGTAATTAATTTAATAATATCTGTGTATCCTAGGACCTTCCAAGTCTAAATTCAGACTCAGTGGAGTTAAAATGGGAACTTAGTGCTAGCCAGTGTCTCAAAGCTGTGTTTTTCAGCTTTATTGACATATTGACTGTATAAGACACTCTCTTTTCTTCATTTTAAGTCCAAATTTGAAGTGTTAGCAGATTGCCTATACAGGACTGTTAGGCGCATAATTTTGGGAACACATTTTAATTGTCCTAACTCCAAGGAAAACGTCAAATATCCCAGGCTTGAAAAGAGGAGGAGAAAAGGACGAATGGCCTCCACATCGTAACACTTCGAAATATCTCCCATTCTTAAGAATTTTTCTGAAATACGACGACTGGTGTGTGCAACATCTGCACACTGGTTTGCTGTGCCGGACACATTGCAACTGCTGCATCAGCTCATTCCGATCCTCTGTCTGATCTCATTTCAATTGCTTGCTGGGGGGAGCTGATTCAGAGAAAACTTCAAGAAACTCTCAAAAAGCTATTTTTAGAATCAGTAACTGTCCCAATGGTAGCGCTACTTCCTAGCCATGCGCTTGGTCTCTGCTTTGATACATTTCTGCACAGCTGAGTAGTGAACTTGGCCGACATCACTCACACCAGCCGGACGACTCTGCAGGGAAAGACGCTTCCACGCTGGCAACCCAAGTTAAAGGGGCAGCTTTATGGTGGAGGCGTGTTCTTGCTGCCAAAGTCACACCCCTAGAAATCTTTTTTGTCTACCTTTCCCCTAACAGAGAAATATCATGCACACAACAGAGCATTTATACTTGGGCAGGCTACTCACTACATTGCAGAGGCCCTGGATCACTACAGAGCACTCAAACAAGAGGGATTACATGGCTATCCTGCTCCTCTCAAAGAGACTTAACGTTTAAAGCTAAATCAGCAGCAAGCCCTCCTGGAACCTTGCCCTCTCCATTAGAAATTATTTTGACACACTGCAGGCTGTTAAACAATAACAACAATTTTTAAAATCCATAAAAATGGCCTTACCTGCAATTTGCATAGTGATGTGACTTTTTGCAGGGAAAATGATCCACAACATCAAGCTTGCAGAGCAAAGTAGTAAGAATTTGTAGTTAAAGCTGCAGTAGTATTTTTCTCTCCTAAAAAGGAAATAAGAGAAATCCAGGACTGCTGGAAGAACACCAAAGAGTCGCCAGGTTCAGTGTCCCTTGTCCTCTGTATTGTATGCACAGAGATCCAGGTCAAAGACACTATGATTTCTGTGAATGACAGCTAAGGGGTGACACTGCAAAGCTAAGTCTATGACCATTTCCCACGCTGACTGTGAAAGGAATGTTCAAGAGAAGGGATACAGTTGAACTTGTGGATGTAACATTTCTGAAATCTTCCAGAAGTTAATGTTGAACTGTTCAGGGGACAGGTCACAAATTTACCATATTTCTAAGCAATACAACCCAAAATTTAAGTAAGCAAATATATCAAACCTAGTATTTATGTGTTTGTTTTTGTGGTTTGTTTGGGTTTGTTTTTGTTTTTCTATTGTTTTGGTTTTTTAGGCCTTAATTTTCAAGTGAACTGGATGATTCTTACAGGCAGATGGATGATGGCACAATTTTTAAGAGGGGTACTGATAAAACAGTGCTTCACATGGCACAAGAAGGTAATTATACCTTTTCAAGCTTTTGTATTCCCCAAGGAATGATCCCCACACCTGATCCTTTCCACTCTCATGACATCAAATTTCTTCCTTTTCCTTATTCTCTGCAAGAACGGAACCCAAGAAACCTGGGTTCCGCCATCCTGCTAGCTTTCAACCCTGCAGGCAGCAGCAGCTGCTGACATTTGCTTTGGTGTCATGCCTGCTATGCTGCCCACCCACAGCAATTAATCCTGTGATAACACAACCAAGGTAATGGACGGCTGTGGATGGTCTTTCCTGAAGGTCCATACTGGATCGTCCATGACCAAATACAGTGCACTGGACTTCGAACTTGCGGGAGCTGCCCTGGCTGCACAGCTATCTCCTGTGTTCCTGTCAATCTACGCTGATCTAAGGGAAAGAAGACTTCAGCGTCTGCCCCTTTACCCCCTGCTTTCAGGTAAGCAGACAATTTCCTTGGAGTCCCTATTCTCTGATGCACAAGTAGGTTTTCCAGCCAAGAAATACTTTAAAAAATAAGGGAAAAGGCCTAGCGAGACATACCACCATGCATACCTTCTGTCTCTGCCTGAAGGAACTGGCGCTACAGGTTGTCATAAAGGCACTGTTGGGGCAGCGGGGAGCTGGGTGGGGCCCGAGGCTGGCCCAATCCACAAACCCAGCTGAACTTGGGGTAACCCAGCAACCCTGGGCCTGAGGGCAAAGGCATGTCATTAGGGCGGTACCTAAAGCACAGACCTGTATGACAGAACCTCCCAATCCCCTGCCCAGAGTCTGATAAAAAGCCATTTGAAGAAACCTTAAGTACCAGGACCAGACATGAAGCTCCTTTTTCCAAAGGCTGTGGTCTCAGAGGGATTAAATAGAAAAAAAAAAAAAAAAAAAAAAGGAAAACCAGCAAGAAATTAAATGAAATAACTTGACTTGCACATTTTATGGGCACTGCCTACTGAGGAAAATGGAAGGAGGCTGTGTTTACAGATCTGGACAGGCTAACTACGGGTCTGGGTCCTTTGCAACAGGAATTTAATATATAAATTTTTGTTAATAGGACAAGAAAAACAAAACACCACTGAAATTCTGGAGCCAGCAAAACACCACAGCAACCTAACTTTGAGTAGGTCTATATGATTCACAGATTCTTCAAGTTTCCTTCAAGTACAGCTGCTTTTTGAAAGACTTAAATATGAGAAAAGGCTTCTGCAAACCTGCCCGAGTGACCCCATCTGATTGTGAATGAAGTATTAAATCACCTCAGTCAAATATACACAGTTAATCTAAAACCAAACACACACACACGCCCCCCCAAAAAAACCCCCCAAAAAACACCAAAAAAACACCAAAAAACCCCCAGCACATCAAAATTAACACATTGCTGATAAGGTACAAATTGTCAATTCAAAGAGTTCCTAATTTGCTGAACAAATCAAGGAGATGATTTGCTCAGCTCTATAATGAAAAATACTTATCAGATGATTTTTTTATGCGAGTCAATTCATGTAGCTCAATTGCTCTAATTACCTGCCAGCTGCACAATCTTTTTTTCACATTCAATCGCAACTCTATGTCAGAAAATTTTCTGTGGAAAAAGGGAATTCTAGATCAAATTCCTATTTAGGATAGCTTTCAATCACCCAGTAACAGCACTTGAAGTTTGAGCTCCTACAAGTTAGCTTCACTGGGAGAGGTCTCAGCGCGTTGGGTGATTAAATGGTCTCCAGAGGAGCACTGCCCTAACGCTCTGGAACCCAACAGGAGTGGAATGCTTTGACATCATAAAGATGATGCCATTTAAACAGATCCAAACAGCACAGATTTCAGGAACAAAACTGCATGATCATTTCCAGCTTGAAAGACCAAGATGACTATGCTTTGGGTCCTTTTGGCTGCCTGTACTGATCAAAGACATGATAGCTATTGCCCACCCTCCTTCCCAGTCTGAACGTCTGCAGTTGCTAGTGTCCCTGGAAATAAAATCATGGGTTTAATTTCACTTCACTTTTTAGTTTTGTTAGAAAACTTTCTACTTCCTCAGCTTTAAATGTGCAATTTTGTTTTAAAGGACATAAGCTCCCATGTCCCATTTCCCCATGCTTAATGCTGGAGTTACAAGGAGAATTAAGAGGTATTTTCCTTTTGCCCTTTCAGAATTTAAAAAAAAAAAATCCCCCCAAATCCACATTTATTTCTTCACAAACGTTCTCACAAACAAGCTTGTTATTTCCCAGTTATCACCAGTCGTTGCACACTTAGGCAGCACAGTCTCTCTCCTTCACATAGTACTAAGGAACCTCTGAAGAGAAACAACACGCAGTTCACGCACCAGTCAGATGTCCGCATTGTACCATGTCAGCTCTAGCTACCAACCTGCAGGCTGTGATTTTCATTTTTCCAGGGCAAATCTTGCTCTTACACAAAATACCAGCAGAGGGAAGTAACGCTTCTGTCTCTAGTGCTTCTTTTCCTTCACTAGCAAGATAAATACTATGAACTGTTTGCTTTTATGAACTGTGTGTCTCTTGTTTAATAATCATCAGAGAAAACCCACTGGGTGTCAAGGTGCAGGTTTAGCGTGCCAAAATAAATTCTGTGTCTGTGTTCTGCAGATTTCTCTCCACCTTTTAACTGAGCTGTTTAACTTACTACCTGTACTCAGCTTACTATTCCAACTAACACCAAATATATTCAAGTAAAAGGCTCATTTCTCCTAGCTGTGTGGGTTAGCGAAGATTTAGTGAAATGCCTTCAAGACATATACCACCCCCAATGCATCTCCAGTTGTGATCTGCATGCACTGCATTTCACATACTGGTCTGTAGCACAACTACTTTTTGCCCACAGCCTCTTCTGTAGTCAAACAGATTCCAGGTACTCCCAAAGCACTGTATCATCTAAATCACAAATCCTTTACGATGATTAAATTATCGGTATTTTCTGATTCTTTCAAATAAAAAAATAAACAGAGACTTTAATTTATCATAGCTACAGTTTCCAAGAGAAAAGGGGCAGTAGGCATCTGGGGAAAAAACCCACATGAAACTAGTGAAAACGAGATGCATTTTATTACTTGGAAACTGAAAAAAATGATCTGAACTATTTTTTCCATTTACAAACATTTCTCCAAATCCTCTATAGAGGCCAATGCCAGGAAAGGACAGGGCAGCAAATGGATTTCAACTTAAGGAGCCTAAGAAAACTCTCTCCTAGTGTCTTTCACAGATTTTTCCAGGTTGTTCTGCTCTCCCTGCTGTAGCCTAAGCATTCTAGATCTAGAGCCTGATGCAGGTCCACTGGATTTAGGGGAATAGATTTTCATTGACTCTCTTAGCCTTTCATCAAGCCAGTTTTCCTTTTATGTATACAGAAAATACATGAGCAAAATTGAAGTTGGGATTAGAAAGTTTGTTCATTCTTCTCTTGATATCTTCAGAATCAGGTAATTTAAAAAAAAAAAAAAAAAAAGAAGAGCTAAGAAAGATACCAGTCAGCATGGGTCTTCAAAGCTAATAGGAGCTCATTTTGTGGGTGGGCACTGAGGAAAGGAGGGCAGCTTACTTCAGTTTTTGCCACACCTACAGAAGCGGATTTCATTAGGTGCAGACTACGGAATACAATTTACACAAGAAAGAGGACATTCAGAGCAGCCCAGCATTGTTCTTTATACTGCTCTATTACATTAGTTACTGGTTATTAAAAGACTGACTTAAAAGTGTTGAGCAGCATCCAACACATCGTAAGAGAGTTCAAGTAGCTTAAGACATGCGTGAAAATACTCCACCAAAAACAGTACAGGAAAAAGGCAGGGAGGTGATTTGCCCTCATCCGTGCAGAAAGCCAGCAATACTACTAAGACAAGGACACCAACAATGGCAGCTTCTGGCTCACGATTCTTGGTGATTCTTCATGCTTCCCGAGTGTCCAAATCGTAGAAGGGGAAATTCTGGCTTGCTAATGCCAGGAAGCTAGCTAGCCAGGAGTGCTAAAAGTCTCCAACTCATATAGGATATAATAGCAAATCGTATGTAACAGGAAACACTAAAAATACCCCAAGTCACCAAGCACCAAGAACAGCAGCTTAAAAATATATATAAAGTAGAATTAAGAAGTTCATTCATTTCTGTATCACCTGAGTCAACTGCATGATTTCTCAGCCTGTAAGTTCTTGCCTTAATTGTAGTTGTCTTAATTTTCCTTTACCTTCACTGATGTGACTAGACCTCCAGTGACTGTAACATGAACACAGACACCAGGCTCACACGATGAAACCTACCTCATTTCTCAATTATCAGGAGTCCCGAGTCCTGTCCTCAAAAAGGACATAGGTGCCTCACATTAGTGAAAACGAGTGGGAGACAGGAGTCAAGCTTGTGGCACTTGGCAAGACATAATGGTACCCAAGATGAAGACAAATTAACCTTATCTGAGCCATGCAGCATGCACATGACCAGGGGCTCTTGTGCATGTAAATAATTTAGTTTCCCCGAATCTTTCCCAGAAGCCAGAAAGATAATAAAAATATACGTAGGAAAATTCTTTCTGTTCTCAGAGTTTAACAAAGCAACAAAATAGGTGTAAGTACTGTTAGTGATTCTAAGCTCCGAGTTACAGCGGTATGTCTCAGGCTCCGCTTTACTCTAATTTGGGTATGAATTTATTTGGTTTGGGCTCATTTTTACTGTTATATGGGTCTTACTAAGCATCCTTCTCCCAAGACAGTACCTCTGGAGAAGATGATCCAGAAAGCTGGGTCATCTTGGATCACGACAAATTCAGAAGATACTGAAAATTTCTTCACACAATGTGAAGACTTCCCAGATTTCATGTTTTCTTAAGAAAACTTCCTTAAGATCTGTTCTTTCGGTTCTGCCGGAAATGTCACAGGCATGACCCCATGGAACGAGCTTTGGAAGAACCAGGAAAGCATCAAACAACTGCTCATCAAGACATCCCCAAGAGACATGCTGTCACATTGCAGAGAGCGGTAACCGTTGAGAAAGGCTTGATACCACTAAAAGAAGGTATTGTTTGCTTTCTGGTGCAGTGTAGGACCTTTCTGATTAGGAGCTAATGCTCTCAAAGATGTGCCTTCAAATCTGGCTGACTTGAAGGCACTCTACTATATTGGTGCCTCAGACCTGTGACAATAACACTGATCACAGCCTTAAAGTAGTTGCTTGGCATGTGTAAAACTTGGATACTCATAATTAGCTCCAGTGGTGTCTTCAGAACCAGGACTAATTACTTAATGTTGAAGTAAAACATTGTAAATTGAAATGTACCAGAACAGAGCTCCTGCAGGGCTTTCCATCAGAAAAGTCTCAGGGTGCTACCAACAAAATGAATTCTGGCATCACCATTTTACAAAAGGAAACCAGAGTACAGCATGGTTATGTGACCCCTTGTAAGTCGGAATCTGACACAGATCTACTCAAATCCCATCAGAAGCCCCATGCAGTATGCAGAGATGCACTATAGGAATAAAAATGGATATGGACATGACACAATAAAGTGCAGAAGTATTTGCACTTGCTTTAAGTGCTGGATTCCCAGTTATGCAAACTCATGCTTATTCTACAAATAAAACACAGGCAGGCGCATCTCAGCCTCTTGCCTAGTAAAAGCTCTGGGCGGCCTCAAGCCTGAGCTAGCCCCTGGCAGCATGGAAATAGCTTTTGCATGCTCTTTCAGTAGAACTGACGATGGGGAATTCAATTGCCAATTTTACCTCCCACAGCAAATCCCCTCTGTAAGAGTTAGGTAGATAGCTAGTTGCCTCTCAAGGGTAGTGCTAAGAGCATGAGAACTGAATTGAATCTGGGCAAGATTCAAGCTCAGAACTCCGGCTGTAATCATTTACATCAACTTTCCCATCTTCAGCTGTAATTACTGCAAGAGGAAAAAGTAAACCCACTTCTCCAAATCATGCACTAAAGCACTGATTCTTCGTTCTGCGGCTTAACTTTTTAAAAATACGTAAAACCACCCGATTTTATTTTTAACTTCTGACAGCAGCAGTTTCTTGGAGGAATTTCATATCCCCCAACAATCCTATCAGGATTAATGACAGCACTGAGTCAGACTCCAGAATATAAATGCTAATGAAGATGCATTGCTTCCTGTAGAGTTTAATTCAGAGACGTCAGATGAATGATAGAATTGACCTAAACCAGTTGCTTGACTTAGCTCTTCCAGCTCGTTGACTAAGAAAAGTGTGTATTCTTATACTTGAGCCTCTTTATGTGTTTTTGTGAACATAAAGAGAAAGCTTCTTTGCAACATTAAGCTGTAAATTGGAATCTGATAGCACTTGGCACAGGTTTGGAAAAAGCTCATCATTAAACGCAGACTGAAAAACTATGCCAGCAGAAGAGTTTCTCTTAATATGCACAACAACTATTTATGCAGAAGATGGTGAAGGAAAGGGTGGGACAAAAACCTCTTGTGTTTCCTCTATCTTTTTTTTGCTTTTGTGACCTCCTGTCCTGGTAAAATAGATACACGCTCACCAAAATCACATTTGCAGTAGATAGTGCTTTCCTTAATCATACCATGAACAAAAATAAGTTTCCAATCCTGGGAAATCAATAAAAAACAATATTATTGGAAAACACCTCATTTTCCTAGGAGAACCCTAACATTACAGTTTATATTCAGCATATGGTGTATGAGTGCTGAGAAGGTTTCAGTATATTTACTACTTCTTTCTTTTTCCCTTATAGCTATAGAGGCTGAAAAGACGTCTGAATGAAAAAGATAAACTAAAATTGAACTCCAGGATAAACTCTCACAGCAAATTGTGTCCGATCTGAAAAGCATGACAATTGGTGCAAGAAGACCCCTCCCACCCTCCGAGCACAAGCTGAACCAGACCCTTGAAGTCCTGACTCCCAACTTGATCACACTTTACTCAGACCTCTTAACCAGGCCAGGCCCTCAGTTCTCACTTACACCAGCCTAACTCAGACCTTCCTACTACTCTGAATGGGCACATGAGTACCAAATCCCAGACTGCCTGAAGCCTCCTCACATTCACACAACACCCACTTGTCACAAAAGCTGCGTGAAAGACTAAGGCAAGAGCTAGATAGAGGAGGAAACTTTTGGCCAGAAATAAACATTACCTCTTGACCAGACCCTTCTTAAGGACTTTGTTACAATTACGATTGCTTGGCACATTTCATTCTTGGATCTCCTGGAGGAGACGATTCATAAACAGTGAGTGAGGCGACTTTATGTTCTATAGGAAGGCGGAGATTCTACTACTTTTAACATGCTCTTTATAAACCCCACTTCTTTCCACTCCAGCCTTTCAGCTGTGGTTTCACACCACAGCTCCTTTGGGCCTGAAGGTGAATTTTTACAAAAAGAAACTGACTGGAATGTAATATAATCCATCTCTCTGCACATACAAGATGATAAATTTCTCAGGTCAGGTGCTGATTTGTGGTTTTGCCTCATACCAAGAACACTGGCAAATCTCAACAAATTAGGTGAATGAGACTACTGGACAACGTGATACAGCAAGATGACACAATAAATTGTGCTAGGGGAGCCAGGAGATCTTGAATAGTAAGGTACTTACATGCTGCCCTTGGCTGTACTTGTTTTCTGCCCAGTTCCATAACCTTGGAGGGCAGATGAAGGTTATTGTATCTCTACAAGCCTCTGATACCATGCCTGAATCCAGGAAAAACAATAAAAAACTGTTTTCAAAACTGCATTATCCCTATGTGCTGTATGCCATCGAGTCACCGGTCACGCAAGAGAGATGTAAATAATGTGTCTCTCACTAGAGAACCTTAACAATAAAAATGGAAAGAAGGTGATTTGGGGGCTAAGAAGGTAAATGTTCTTAAGGAAACATTCCAACTAGTACATCCATGTGGCTAGACACACAAATCTCACTCAGGCAAATGCTTCTGTTGAATCCTGCCCTAAGGTAATGGTTATTTCAAAACAACCATCACCATGCTAGTGCTACACATCACTAGATAAGCAGCTGTAGTCCAAAGTCCACAGACCAGAAGACCCAGGGCAAGTAGCCTGGGCTGCTGGGAGCACAAAACAGTCACGGTAAGGACTGACCACAGCACATGAGAGAACTGCTGAGTATTTATAACGATCCAGGGATTTGAAACAAACTAAAAAAATAGGCTCTGCTGGGAAGAAAAAGCAGCTGTGCATGAAAAAGCAGGTTACAGAAAGGGAATGAATGTGGAATAATTATCATACGAATGGACAACCTTGCTTGTTTCACTGAATGCCTGGTTCGCATAGCTCCTGAATAAATCTAACCTTGCTTGCTAGTCACAGTCACAGAACAGTAGGGGCTGGAAGGGACCTCTGGAGTTCATCTGTGGTTCACTGAGAAAAGGTAAGCAAAGCAGGTAGCTGTGTTTTGGGAATCGTTTCTGTTAGGGCACTGGGCAACACGACTGAATCGTGCTGACGGGAAGACTGGCAGTGCTCTAGGCCCACTACTGTTGAGGAAATGCCTCCTGATAACCACTCACTCCCTTATTATCTGTAGCATCAGCGCAATAACCTGCTCCACAGTAGAACTGGGAATGATGCCCTTGTGTCAACAGCCAGCTTTACGAGCTACCAGGCAGCATTACAGCTGCTCCAGAGCATTCAGCGCTCGTTAAAGATACTAAGTTAAATGGACTTGACCTTACTCTGTCATTTCATTTATTGTAAATGAAGATTTTCTCACAGATACATCAAGGAAACCCAGACTAGTAATTTTAATTATCAAGTCAGAGGTCACTGGTTGTTGAGACATTATTATTCATTTTTACAGAAATAACTGCTAAAGAAAGCCTTGCCACATACTATGTTGAACATTGCCAGAATCTAAACATAGATTTGACCTCAAGAAACCCAGAACTTGCACGTTAAGAAGCAACAGAATGGCAGCAGATGGACAGACAGCACAGAAAACCAAACAGACTGTACGTGCCGGGCTGACAGTCCCCATTTTGAACATACTAGCAGCCTGTGTGGCATCAGAGCACGGGTGAACTACAATGAGACGAAGATGACAGGCAGGCAGCTACCTGCGCTGTTTGGGGCCAGCTCCAATAGGCTTGAAAGGTCTGGCTTCAGCTGGTCCTATGGTGACCAGACCCTAGGAGCACTCCTCTTCCTCTAACCCAGAAAAGGCCATGCACAGGAGCTGCGAGAAGGTACAGTTGGTACGGTTCTGCTGCACTCCGGACTCTTGACCACTTGAGGCCAGGATATTTTTAAATCTACAACTGTTTGACACAAGAAATTTATTTGCTTGACAAATGTCAAAATAGCTGTGAAGAAAGTGATCTCATTCTACAGTGCTTAGGCCAAGCACTCTTCTGCTTTATCCTTTAACCCTGTCCAGCTTCCAAAAAGACTCCTCCAGGCTTGCTCAGCACATTGATATTGGGTTACCCACCTCAAGGAGACAGAGAACTGTAATATGCAAAACGCTCAAAGCTGTCTGCTCCAATTTCAGTGGGCTTGGCCGGAGTGCTCAACACTGTCAGAGGTGGAACCCAAATCAGGCTCCATTACTGAAGCTTTGAATTCTACATCTGTCAAGACTTCAGGGCATCAACAATAACTTTGAGTGTTGACTGCTCTTCATGAATGTTCTGGTCCTTGCAATGACAACTACTGGATGCTCAGCCAAAGGCAGAGCTGCAGGTATGATCACAGACAAATGGGAAAGCAGAAGCCCAGAACACTTTTTGTATACCTTCTGAACTCCTTTGCATACCTTCTTTAACTGAATCTAGAAACTAAGGCAGGTTATTACCCATACGTTCAGACCCAATTTTACTGTTCGCAAAATAACCTTCCATTTTTAGAAAAAGCAATGGCTAGAAAAAAGGCTCACCTCAGCACTTGATGGGATTTACCCATTATCGGAGAGACAATGTTCTAGGAGTTGCAATGGAGAGTTGTAGCCAAAGGAGGTAAGAAAAGAAATAGAATGGGATGGAGAAGAATGGGAATGATAATGTCATCTGGGCACACGACTAGCACCTGCATTTGGGATTGCAGCATTTGTCAGAGACATGGAATACATTTAAAGCACACACCAAGAGTCCGCCAGTTCTCTGCTTGATGCTGAGATGATAAATGGTCATGTCATAGCACACCTGCACAACACGCAGGGATATTCTGCTGCTGTGACAGGTGATCCCAGCAAGACACACTTCTGACACAGTAATCCCGTGGTATTTGCACAGACACTGTACCTGTTACCACGATGGGTAATGGACTTCACTTTCCAGTGCCAGCACTCTGCACTTTTCTTTTAACCAGTTCTCAGTTTGCCACATGGTACAGAGAGATGATATCCAAAGCATATTTGCTGTTTACAGTACTACTGCGTATACAATTCAAGTATGGGAGTCTTGTATGATTCTTTCACACAGTTTGTCAGATGTACAAACAATTAACATACACATGATGTCAAAAGTGAAGTGAAACAGCAGGACTTTGTCAAGTGCTTCAAAAGAACAAGAGATTTCAAGGGGAACAGGCACCATTACTGTCTAAGGAAGACAAGAGCAGCAGTGAAACTCTGACAGTCACCCTAAAGTAACACAAGCACCGCTGGACTCCATACACATTTTGTCAAGGTGCAAAATTGGCTCCGAAAGGCCCTTATTTGAACAAAATACATCAAAAAATGGAAGATTAGTAAGAAGAATAAGAATGCTCTTAAACTTTTTCTATGATCTTCATGGTAACAGGAGAAAATGGTTTCTGAGATGGTTTTCGTGCTTAACCTTCAATGGGCTACCAGTGACAGCCTACACAGATTAGCTACAATGGCTGTCCCAGTCTTCCCCAGGGAATTATCAATCCCTGCAATTCTGACTGGCAATACTAAAAACATTACTGAAGTTGAAGATTTAAGAGGTAACACAACAGATTTACACAGCAACTTCTTTAGGAAAGAAAGGCTGAGCAATTGGCATGCCAGCATATTTTCCACAGCAAAGCATTCACCTGAAGTTTTACGAAGAACAATAAAAGTGGTTTATAGTCTGTGGAGTACAACCCAGCAACAGAAAAACATGGTGTTGAACACGTACTTCCCCCTGAAGAAGTAAAAAGCATATATAAAAATATATATGATTCAGGGGAATTACAAATACATGTGAAGAGAAGCTGAAGGAAAAGCCATGTATTTTTTTTTAATGGGATATCCCAGCGTATCTCTTCTTGAAGACAGTGTGGAAATATCCGATCTGGCTTTAAAGAGAGCTGAGAAGCCAAATTAATTCATACAAGCTCCTTGTTACTGAATACCAGGCTGCTTCTGTGATGAAGTTGACTTGTTTAGAGGAAACACTCTGTATGGGAGCCTGGCTACTATACTGAAGTAGCAGTCAGAGCCCTCCCACAGAAAAAATATCAATTATGGCAGTCATCACAGTACAACAAGGAAGACAAAATCCATTTCCTGGGACGCACTTGAGGAAATTAGCAATTAAAGCTGCTCCCAGCCCTATGATTTATCCTTCATATCACATTCTTTTAGCCAGCAAGATCTTTCCGGCACTTCATTAAAACAAAACCAACCTCTCCTTCCTTAACATCTCATTAAGAAACAATGCTCTCCACAGAGCCCACTAGGCTGGCCAACGCAAATCAGTAGAAATAAAGCACCACAAGAAATGCTCAAATTCAGGTCTGAATGTCATCTGCAGAAGGTATTCTCCTGCCTTTTTTTTTTTTTTTTTTTTTTAAACAAAACAAAGCAAAGCAGTACTGCTCCTTACCCGCACCCCAGACTTCAAGGGGAGTCACTTGCTCACCATGGAAAATAGCCATGCCATCACAGCCTATAGCTGTTTTTCTCCTTACAAAAAGAGCTCCCTGAAGGTAGCAAGCACTGTCTTGCTCCTGGAAGAGGAAACACTTTCCCACAAATGAAACAATCTTTTTCCAAGACTCAGCCCCACCACCTTCCCCTCGTGAGCCCAACCAGGATTTCTAAGTCACCTGCTGCCACACTGCTGTTGGTGACCAGTGCCAGGCCCTATTTGAGCTCCACTCTGGGGTTCTTAAGGGAACCTGAACGTGCTTCTAGATCATCCACGAATGAAAAGGTGCATTTTCTACAGACCCTTCTATCTGACAGCATCTTTGACTTACCTTCAGGCAAATGCAGAGCTCTCTTTTGTTGGTGCTGGGTTTATTTGCTTTCTCTTGCCTTGTATCAAGTTTAGTTTCAAAATATTACAGGTGGGAATCCACTGATTTGCTATTTCAACTTCTAGACAAAAAAAAAAAGTCTAAATTCAGCAACGGAGATGTATATAGCTATGTACCAAGGATTTCTGTTTTCACTACTATGTGCTTTTTTATTTTCTTAGTGCATGCACTTTTTTCATACTTTACATGATACAACTGCTGGATTACATCGGACACACTTGTACCACAGGTAAAATGAAGTAATATACCACAGAAACCCCACAGAACTCACCATGCCTTCAATATTCAGAGCCCTTGCTACGCTGTCCTCTCAAAGCTGCTTAAATGACGGGTAACATTTCCCTGAGTTTACCCTACAGTCAACCAAGATCAACTGCGCTACAAAGGCAGCACAGAACAGATTTTCCACTTCATCTGAGCTAACACCATTTGGTGTTTGCCCCTTGCTTTGTTCCAATTTGACTATTGGTGGATGTCATAAATTCAAACTTGCACCCTGACGATGGCTCACGTTCTTGAATGTTAGCAAAGTGCTTTCCACTCCATCAACAAAATTTAGTCCTCCACTCATAGCTTTCTGCCCTCCTGGGTACTGTAGAAAAGACATCAAAGATAACACACGTATTACAAGTGGGTTCACTTGCGTGAGAAATACTAAGACAACGTGAACCAGGAAGTTGCTGGCATACACAAGGGGCCAAGCTGCTTCGGTTTTCTAGTATCTGGCATGTGGTTGGTTGCTTTTTTGTCCCGTCTGCAACCCCCCCCACCCTTTTTTTTTTTTTAACACGAAGGAAGTCAGAAGCACTTTATAAGCCTTTTGCCACCTGCAAGTCAACCACTTTTGAACCTTCAAACCTTAGATTAAGATTTTCTTCTACACTGTTAATCATATGCTCTACTTATCCTGGCCCAACTGCTACCTCATGGCTTCATTTAAGAGGCTGGCAGGGGTGGGTATTACACTGGCTTCTGCCACACGTGCAGAGCCCCTACAGAACACCTTCACTACGATGCAGTTCACCTCACAGAAAGAGGTGTTCACTTCCCAACATTTCTCCCATGTCATCTTTCATTGTCCTCCAAAGTCCCACCTCAACATACATAGGACTTTTGCAGATGCAGAATCACCTGAAGACCCAAAGGCTTCTGTTTGGGCTTGCACTATCAGAGGATGATGTACAAGTGTTAAAAAACAAAACCAAACCAAAACCAAAAAAAAAAAACCAGGCTTACACCCCGGTTATGAGCTTGCTTCCTTTTACTTAAAGGAGATACTCAAATCTTTTCCTACCACCTTTCAGGATCCTCCTGCAAAACACTGGACATGGGACAAAGGAAAGCATTCCCTACGTACAGCAAACTTTTCAATCATTCGTAAGTATTTCTTTTCCCCAGACCGCTATTGAGCTAGTTTTAGAAGGAAGCAAGTTATAAAGGAAGAGACTGCTTAGAAGCATTCAAAGAGCAACAGTTTACAAGCCCTCAAAATAGTCTCCAAGGAGCAACTGGAATTCCTCTTTTGTAGGCCACTGCCCTTCTCTTGCACAGGCAAAACCCAGTAACAAAACCAAAGGTACGATAAGCTACTAATGGCACAGGGCTGCTTATGCAGCAAAGCATGTATGTTCCTGAAAGCTAATTCTGATTGGTAGGAAAAAAAAAGCATCCTTTCTCCCTTGGGTTAACACACAAGGACAGTTCTTTAATTACAACTATAATGGGTGATGTATCATTTCTTCTCCTTTTTTCTGCTGAAAACCAGATACCTATAAAAAGGAAAATCTCTTTCATCTGGAACATGTCCTGGTTGCTTACTGAGCAAGACATCACAGTTCTGAAAGAGAAAGCCATTTTTTCCCCCCTGAAAATTATATAGTCAGCATACTAAGAAAGCACACAGTATTTTCTTCCATCCAATGAACTAGCTTCTCAGTCATTTTTCTTCCCACTTCTTCAAAGGGGGCATGAAGATTTTAAGTAGCTTAATCCTGGAGAGGAAAAGATGAGTATTGGTACTTGTTTCCAATCTGGTTCGCCATAGAAACCAAGCTTAAGCAATCACACTGCATTGGGATGTCCATTTTCTTGTAGTAAGTTTTGAGCTGTGGGGTCTATTTCAACCAAACTAACCATGCCAAGTGTTACAGATGGCAAATTCCACCTGCTTAGCAGAAGACAAACAACCTCCCAGTGTCCTCAACAAGTATTAAACTAGGGAGCACACCATCTTTATTAGATACCCAGTTCCTCAAGGTTGAGACAAAAACCCAAAGAAATTCAGACCACTTCTCAAAAGAAGCCAATGACACCTTTCACCATACACATGTGAATTCCTAGGAACACCTGAATGCTTCCCAATGGGGCCCATCTGTTTTATCATAGTCAGGGGAATCAAGAATTTGAGCAAGAAAACTTCAGTGTAGAGCTCCGTATTATTCCTGCACAACCTTGTTTTCAGCTACATACTGATGGTAAGAGCTGGACTAAATGGATTGAAGGCAGATGTAGAAAGGCCACATTTTTCCTTTTCTGTTCAGTCAAGAATGCTTGGCTCCACAAAGATCCTCAGTTTCTCAAAAGGAGTTAAAATAGTTAATAAGCTGGGTTTCTCAGCTGGCTTTCTGGGGTTGGGGTCCAATATAAAAAATACCTAAACATTAGCAGAGTGAATAGACAGGTCTATCTAGTCCATTAACCATGTGCTCACCTTCCAAGGGTAATCACCTGAGAAACTGAGGAGACTATGTGGGGAGGTTTTTTCTTTTTTCTGCAAGTGGGGAGGTTAGGTCAAGTTAATTATCCTCTGCTTTTCTATGTGCCCATCATTAAAAGAAAATTGGATATAATACACCATATACCATAGAGCTTTGTATTTGTGAGGACAAACAGCAAATCCCGGAACTCTGTACCAATTTGTAATCTGATACAAATTGTTTGCCCATTACCAAAGCGGGCTTCATGTAGCATACTATGCAAAAATCAGTTCCTGTTTCTATATTGTTTGGCATGTGTTTGAAAGCATCTAAAAGGAAGAACTGAATCGCCTCAACCATACTGTCTAGTGACCATAACCATTTTTTTTGTTTCTAAAAAACAAGACACCCAAATCCTCTGAACTCACTATTTATGTTAAGCCAGCATCAGCATATCAATAGCTGCGTTTACTTACTTTGCCTGTTGACAACTGCAGTCCTGAAAAACATAGGTCTTCACTTTAAAGCTCCTTCATACAGATGTATTGTCAACACAGCTAGTCAATTCGCCTCTGCACAGAACTAATTTGCCTTCCTCAAACTACGCTGCTCTGAAAAAGGAACAATTTTTCAACTGTGCTGGCATGCTGGAGGGAATAATAATCATAGTATTACTGTGGCAAGTGAAAAAGGTTCTTTTCCGTTTTTAAGTCATGCTATTACTAGCTAGAATACTGTTAAACAAGCAAGACAGCGACCACGTCAGTTTTGGGACACCAGAACACTGTGGGCTACTATTCTGAAGAGTGAAAACCTTGAATAATCACAGGCCTCTGAACGTATTTCCACCCTTGTAATGCAGAATGCTGTCAAATAGCTTCTACCCTTCCTGACAGCACAAGTCACAAGCTTCAGTTTTGGTACAGACTGCTGGGACAGGAATGCTGCTCAAACCCTTGAATGGCCCAGTGCTGACCGATGGCAGTTATTCGTCATCCAAGGCCCCCATACTGCATAAAATGAAGATTTCTTTTCAGAACAGTTTTTCACTAAAACACTGAGTTAACTTAGAAGTTGATATCCTGCCCCCAACATGGTTGCTTCAAGCAGAGCAGATTACATTGTTGTCAGATCACTGCCATAGCATCCAAGAGCAAACACATCCAAAAAAATGCGATATGGGTCTCAATGCCCAGGTATGTTGAAAAACGAGGAGGGAGAGAAAAGATCCTATACCTTTCACCACAGCGTGGAGACTCTCAAGAAAGGAACCCACAGTTCTGCTGCTTTTCTCAAACAGACACAGAAGAACAGAAGGACACTGAAAATTTAAAACGTGCACACCCCTTTTGTGGCAAATTTCTTAAGAAGTGCAGCAACCACAGTAAAGAATGCCATATAAGGCCAAGAAAAATCAGTCACAAGGACACAAAAATACCCAGACCCACCAATCAGTGTACTTTAAGCATATTTTTTATTTACAAAGTGGAGATGCCTAATCAGTTATAAGGTTAGACACCTGATAATTCAGCTTTTTTTTGTAAAAGTATATAAATATATACATGAAAAATCTATGAAGTAAACATTATTAATTGTGATACTTACAGTAAACATTTGCTACTATCCTTATGCTAACAGGCATCTTTTACAGCTTAAATGCTGATTTCAGGATGCCCTCTATAAAAAATAGTTGTAACTGCACTAAAAGGGAAAAAAGTTCTGTCTGTGCCATAAACAAGCTTTAAAAAGAGACTAGTAAAATGTCTTTGTAATAAAGTCTCCAGGATAGAAATACTGCTTCATCCCTCCC
This sequence comes from Podiceps cristatus, assembly GCA_000699545.1. Lineage (NCBI taxonomy): Eukaryota > Metazoa > Chordata > Aves > Podicipediformes > Podicipedidae > Podiceps > Podiceps cristatus. Next base: position 127,001 of record KL254457.1, on the reverse strand, counting down.
ACTCCCCCACACAGTAAGAAACAAATACCCCAAGACAGTTGCAGAACTGCAGGAGGTATCATAGGATTACTTTTTTCTTCTCCTTTTTTTTTTTTTTTTAAATTAAAATATTTTTATTTCAGTACTTTATCACATATTAAGGAAGCTGCAAAAAAATGCAGCTTTATTAAATATTATTTACCGTTATACAAAAATCTCACATATCTGTCCATGGGGCTGAAGACATTAGTGGTATTGTACGAGCTATTCCTTTTCACTATATACCTTAGCTGGAAAGATGGAGAGACTTATAGAAAAGACATTTGACAGCAACTGAAGAAAAAGACTGGGAAAACTATTGGCAGAACAAAGAAAACACGTGGGAGCCTCTAGACTGCCTTGCTTCCTTATTTTAAAAGCACTTCTGCTTCTGTATTTTATTTGCCTCTCTGTTCTTCTTCATGTTGGAGATGGTTCAGGACATAAAGGATGACTTGATAGCAGAAAATGTACTGATCCTGCAAGGGAAATGAAATAACAAAACACATGAAAAATGCTTGCACCACTATGCTATTCACTCTAACCCGAACTTTACAGATGCACAGCACTTGATTTCAATACTACTTTTACAGTTCAATAAAAAAAGAAAAAAAAAAAAAAACACAGAAGAAAACCCACACCAAAACCACAAAAAACCCACCCCACAGTAGAGAAATATGCAACCTCAAGACAAACACAGGCGCTCCCCTGCCACTAAAAGTATATTTTTCTATAGGACATTTATCCACGTTTCACACTAAAACCACCTCGAACAGAGTAAGCACTCCACAAAAGTAGAAATGAAGACAAGGTCTTGCATCAATGTCAATGAATACAGAACTCAAATGACAGTGCAACTTCTTACCTTAATCTCAGTGATACAGGTGTGGGGGCTAATATACGTTTTGGGGTGCAAGGTAGGGCTGACAGTTTTGTGGTTTGGTTTTGGGTTTTTTGGGTTGGTGGTTGGTTTGTGGTTTTTGTTTTTAAAAAAATATGATTTGACAATTCCTTCATATTCAAAGAAAAAGTGCAGATTTTAACAAGAACTTGTGATGTCCATCTCTAAGGTAAAGTTAATTAGTTCTAGATCTAGATTGCTCCTAACACATTCACTTAACTCCTGGTTGAGTATCTCCCCAAACGAGATTTCAAGACATCTCCGATAGTATCAGCAATACATAGCAGCTACAGTTAGGCCTTCTCTTCAGTTTGTAATGCAAATTTTAGCTAAGAATATTCAGCTTATTTCCTCTACAACAAACACTTTTGAAGAAGAAAACTCTCAACTTTTCTTTTTAACCACACTGAAACAGCACAGCATGTTAAAAATTGCACGTATTTCTAACATGCTGCTACTCAGAGGTATGCATCTCATTTAAGTCTTATGACACAAATAAATGTCATTTTGTGCATTAGAGTGCACAAAGACAATCATAGTACGTGTTACAGAAAGTTTCCTGGCACATCAGACTTAGAATTCCAGTCTTTCTTTTAGTGCATACCTGGAGAAGCCAGACTCACCTCTGTCTGAACCATCCCATGTCGCTGCAGACGCATGGTGCGCACCAGATCTGAGATGTCAAACTACCAAAACAAACAGAAAGTTAAACATTCAAAAAAGACACACATATGCATATAAAGGGAACATCCCCAGCATCGCACCAAGGAATCCAGCTAGGTACATTAAACAGTAGTGAAACAAAGTCGCTATAGCCTATGCGTATTTGGTAGATTACCAGCACATGCTGCCTCTGGGTAATATGGATGTGGCCCTCCTACATCAGATACCCTCCTCCTCATGTTTTCTTTCTCTGTGCACAGGCCCTCTTGCTTACTCTTACTAGGAGCTGAGAGTGCAGAAAATAGAGCCCCTTGGTCCAACCTAACAAAATGTGTGGGGGGTTTTTTTGTTTTGTTTGTTTTTTTTTTTTTTTTTTTAATTTCCTCAGGTCTATAAAGTTCTAAACATTTAGTGGGTGCTTAGAAACCCTACTGAGCTAAGCATGACATAGCTCATCTCTACAAATTCACAAGAAGATTGCTACACCAGCCACTGAAGGACATAAATATAAGGAAGCTAGCAACTTCCTGTGGATCACCCTAGAAAGTGTATCTCTGGTTGTGCTGGAAAAGTTAATTTACATACCCTTCTCTCAGACTGAGATGTTTGTACACTAAGTTTTTGATTCAGTTGCCTAAACAGATACTCTAGTTGGCTTCTAGCTGCCCTCCAACAGTTCATGGATCTCTGATTAACTGAGTGCCACAACTGTCAGCCCTAACGCCATTTAACAGGACAGTTCTCCAGAGTACCTCCAGCCAGGTAAGGCAGCATTTTAACTCTTCCTTCCATTGCCCGAGTCATCATGGCAACACACTGTTGTTCCCAAGCCATACGCCAGAAGTCTGCTACAGTAGGAGATGTCCTTGCAACATACCCCAGAACATCTCAAGTGGCACCCTACAACGTTGGATTGCTTTGGTCTCAACAAACAGGACACTTAACAAGATGACCAACGGATGTCAGAGCGCTTGCCTCCTATCATCAACAAAGAAACATTTCATAGGTTTTACACCCTGATTTATGTTACATTAAGACACGGCCAGCATGCTACCCTCAAAAACTTGGCATCTTCTTTAAACAATTGAATAGTTCCAATGAAACACACTTCCTGCAAGTTAAAAAGCACAGCTTAGCCCGTCCTCTTGGGTACTCACATCGAGGTCTCTGCTGATTAACCCTAGAACAACATCTATACAAATAAGGGTCCCCGACCGTCCGATGCCTGCACTGCAGTGAGTTACGATAGGCCCTGATTTGTGGACATGCCGCATGTAGGAGATAAAAGTAAGCAGGTCATCTGGTTGAGAAGGTGTGTCATGGTCAGGCCAGGCGATGAAGTTAAGATGAGAAATGTGCCGTACTTCACCTGTCTGAGGTTTAAAAACAAGAACAAAATGTTAACACATGGGAAGAAGAAAAATACAATAGGTAAGTTCCCAAAGGAAACAGTCTCAGAAGAGAGGCATTTGCCCAATGAAAGTGTTCCACAATTCAATAAAAAAAGAGAAACACTGAACTAAACTAAAAACAACCAACAAGTAATTAAACTGTGTAAGGTTTACTGTGTAAAACTGAGCTGATCATAAAGGAATGAACCAGCCAGACTGAATTATTAGTGAATTTCATATCCCTACATAGGTTTCTCTGGCCAAAGGCACCTAGGGACCGCAAATTTAAAATCTCGTTAGCATAATGAAACCATCTCCTGGCCCAACTGCTTTCTCCGATAAAGGTCAGAGTATCAAAAGCTGCAATGAGGATGAGTCGCCTAGTAATAGTCACTGGGCAAAGAGAAGTCCAGAGTTACTTCTTGATGCAGACATTGCAACTGAAAGCAGGCAAGCCAGAAGTATGAAGATAAAAATGCCAACACTCAAAAAAAAATTCTCACCATGCAGAATTACATTCACTTACCTGAATCTCTTCTAGCTCCAGCACTCTAATGATAAAGCCCTTCAGCTGCTGGAGTCTTACAAGAGCAAGCCGTAGTCTTTCATTTATCATGGTGGTTTTATTGAGTACATCTGGCCAGTAACGCTGGCATTTTATCTTTTCTCCTTCAACCTCCTGAGTCATCATGGCGATCACAGTACAGTTTTGCTCCCAAACCATTTGCCAGAAATCTGCTACAGTAGTAGGGAGAGGTCCTTGACATGCAATGTAAACGAACTCTTCATTTCCCACTGGCATGCGAATGAAGCTGGCATTGATGTATCCACCTTCAATCCCAAGAGGTACTCTAGTGGTATCATCTGCAATCCCCACACAACAAAAATACCTCCGTGTTATGCTTGCACGTAATTAGACCTTCACACAATAGAAATGCTGAGCCTCACACAATCACATAGTACTTATCTCCAAAGATGCTTCCAGATCTTATTAACCCCCCGAAAAAACAATCACCCCCCCGCCACCCCCCAAAAAGCCCCAAACAATAACCCCAAAACCACCAACAAAATTCACAATACTTGCTTTAGGATACTAATGAGCACTTCTCTTTGAATAAAGAAAAAGATGTCTAGGGGAGAAACCTAAACAAGCAGACAGGCAGGATACATTATTTGAACTGCAGCTCCTCTGAAACTGAGGTTGATTATTTCTCACTCAGAACTAACCCTTGTCAGTTCTCACTTTTCCACACATCTCCCAGCTAAGAAACAGAATTTTGTTCCAAGAAAATTACTGACCGTAGTATACATGTCTGTTTTTTTCCAATTTTACATGGGTAAAAAAGAAACTTGTCTGGCTCCATACATGTATCTCATTTAAGACACAGCATATGCTGAAAAAACTGAAGAATCTGTGAACATCCATCCCTACCTATTACAGTAGCCTGTTGTTCACCAATCTTAAACTGCTTTCTAAATGCTTGCTTTAAATGTGTAAGATGAGTGGTAGATTTATTTTTTTTCCATGCTCAGTAGGAGAACTAGGACTGAGAATAAAACCATCTCACATCTGATCCAATTCATTGGACCATACGGGTGGTGACAATATCAGGTTAGTCAGGACTTACAAGGAAGTATGTTTTTGTATCTGTTCTTTTTCCTATTCTCCTTTGCTTGTCCAATCAAACACTGATCCAAAGGTTTTAACTCCTGAAGGTTCTGTAAGGAAGCAATTACACGTGCATTAGAAAGTGCTGAATGGTAACAAACGTTAAGAGCAGTTATGTAACCAAGTCTTTAACAGACACAAACAGAAAAAAAAAATCCTAAATAATTGAGTCACAAGAAGGAATCTAGCTTCACACAGCTAAGAAAATACACCACCTTGAAACAAAACAAAATGCCCTATTATCCAGTTGTCCTGCTTTCACAGCTAGGATAGAGTTAATTTTTTATTTTGCTATATACCACAGCACTGGTATAGAGCTGCAATTTGGATTTAGGATGTGAATAATGTCAATAACACACTGATGTTTTAGTTGTTGCTAAGCAGTGCTTATGCTAAGTCAAGGACTTTTCAGCTTCTTGTGTTCTACCAGCGAGACGGCTGGAGGTGCACGAGAAGCTGGGAGGGGGCACAGCCAGGACAGCTGACGCAGACCGGCCAAAGGGATATTCCATACCGTACAACATCATGCTCATTATATAAACTGTGGTGAAGCTGGCTGGAGGTGGTCGCGTGGTGTGTGTGAGCCAGTGGCTGGGTGGTGCTTGGTCACCAACTGGAGTTAAGCCACAACACCAGTAAGTATTTTATCTCATTCTCCAAAAAAAGATTGTGCAACATGGCTGACTTAAGACTTTTGAAAGGTTGTTTTCAGATTCTGCAGCTATAATTCACAGACTTTATTCACCTTGTCTATGCCTGTTAATTTCATATTCACTTAGCAATTTACCAGAAGTAAGAATGATGTAAACACACTTGTGAATGGAACTCCCAGCTCAAACTAGTATTATCTCTCAGCAGCCAGAGGAGGCAAGGGAGAGAAGTCTTTGGGAAAAGAAGTCTTTTCATCCTTTTAGAGCTGCAAATTAAAGAGCTGTCGTATTTAAGGCAGTGCAAACCAGCCATTCTATTTCTAACTGTTTCATACCAGAAAAAGAGGTCTTTAAATGACAAATAGTTACTCACTTCAATCTCTTTAGAAGGGACTCCTTGTTCCAGCAATCCACGCAAGATCCTGATCACTGACTTCAATTTGGCTCCTGAGTACTTGCCTCCAGGGAGCACATTCACAGTAGGGAGTGCAGAGATCTCTTCATTTGTCACTAAAGGGAAATCTAGCAGAACAAGACTGATTGATCTAAATGAATAGCTAAAATTAAAGAAACAAACTGCAGTGCAGTGTTGGATTTCCTTGTTACTGTTCATCACTGTGCTCTATTTTCTCTAGAATCCCTCCATAGAGCCGAGGGAATACACAGATATCCTCTCAATTTGACAGGCAAAACCAAATTAACCAACAAAACCAGTATGATGCCAAATCAGCTTTGATGAGTTCAAGAACCAAAGGGAGTACTTTCCTGAACTTCCAATAAATACACTGAAATAAATTTCAAACACATTTTAAATGTAAGTTCATAACACAATAACCTACAAAATTGATGAATACACATGGGGATGAATTTGGAACTTTCCACTTAAACATCACAGCCTGTGACTTCATTTTTAGCACTTATACTCAGCATGTCTTTCAAGTGATGATCGTAAGATGTGTTAAATACATATTTTTTTCCAATAAAGCTTGCTTTCTGTCAGGCCTTTAGTGTTTCTCTGAAGTACAAAATTAATAAACCAAGAGACTCTCTGGCATCACAATTAAGTGTATCCTAAATCTCCTGACGTAGTCAAAAGGTTTACACAGATTATCCTTTTCTTCTTTTAATGAATACAGACAAAAGGCTGCTGTATATGAATGAATTCAGACAAAAGGCTGACATTTCTAATGCAATCTCAAAAATTAAAGACTAGATTCTGCCAAACACATCAAATTGAGTAGTGATCCACTCTGCCACATTGAGCAACAGTCGAAGAGTTAAGATAAAGAAAAAATATTGCCTAATTTGAGCATGGAGTAGCCAGTATGTGAAGCACATGATATATTGATCTGATCACGGTCAAACCACACAAACCACCTATATTGTTACAGCTTTTGTGAGATAGATACTATGGAAGAAAACATCTCGGCTGGTTTCAACTCTACTACAACTAGAGGCCCAATGTTGCCAATACTTGTCCCTATTAACTCTCACACATTTATCACACAAAGCCGTAAAAATCCTCTCCAGTGGGTTGCTGAGCTGTTAAACTTCCCATTGTACCCATCATTACACCCTCAAAACACATTCAGGGTGTTTTAAAATTCACTTCTGACATTTTGTCTATTTAATGTGATCCTCAGTTTTCCACTGATTATTTGCTGAAGTTCTTGCCTTTATTTACACGTTCCTGGGTGATTGATTCAATTGGCAGTTCATCACTTCCCCATGTGATTTCATCTTCATCTGCTTGGCTCAAGGGAGGTTGCGCCAGAGATCTACAGAGGATGAAGTACGTAAGTAAGAAATAACACATAGAGATAACCAACATATTTACAATCCAGTAAAAAATAATTTATAGTTACAAGTATTTCTGGACTGGATCCATACTAGTAATCTTGAAACACTCCCACCCCCCCGCCCCCCTTTTTTTTTTCCTTTTTAAAATCTCCAGCAGGGATTTGAAAAAGGTAACAGTGGGAAAAGGGCCAGGAAGACATGAATCTAGTAATAACTATCATTGCATTTACTTTTCAAAGGCTAAGCAGTCAAATAACATCCAGTGGTAGATTTGTACCATTCATATAATTCACTACCTGTACTATACATTTTCAGTTGCAGGTTTTCAGGCTTTGTTGAAGATGGTAATAAATGTATTAATTATTTTAGGATATAGTGCCACTGCTTGTGTCAAGACTCAACCCAAAACTTCCCAGAAACTTAATCAAAACATAAAAAGTAGTATATACACTTTGACTGAAGCTTCACTTTAGACTAAGGACTAAAATTATTTAGCACAGAAAAACCATCCTGGGAATTTCCAAGATAAAGATGGCTCAAAGGGACAATTAGTAACTTGGCCAGGCATATCCTTAGTTTTCCATGTGAAAAAAAGTAAGCCCCAAGTACCCAAATGGGAACAGATGGACCAGTGGAATTATATGGTTTAGTTTCTGCACTCTAAAACCAGAAGAAGTAACATTAATGAAGTTTATAAAGATTCAAACTGAAGACAGCATTCTTTGAATGTTAAGAATCACATGCAAGTACCAAATTGTTAGTACAATGCAAATTAAGTTATTTGGAACCATTTGAACACAGCCCAGTTACTTGTTATAGCCACGTATCAAAAGAATAAATAAAACTAGAGCATGGCAAACCACATGAAGCTGACTAGTGTTCAGGCAAATTATAACACCTTTTAAATGACAAGAATAGACAGAGAGCAATTCAACAAGACACTGCACAGATATTTTATTGGGTTTGTTTTGGGCATGTTTTGTTTCTTTGTTTGTTTTTTTCATTATAACGTATCCCTCTTCAGAGTTTTAGACTTCACAAGACTTTCAAGGAACACTAGAAAAGAAATCATACCTTTCTGGCATAGCTTTTACTTCACAATAGTCTTCACAACCATTTAGATGTGTTGGCTAGTGGAAGAAATATTTCAAAATACATTAAAGAACATAGTTATGACACTCATCCACTGTAAATTTTAAACAATTAACAGCTTACATGGACTATTTCTGAAGGGGACTAAATTCAAAGCAGCACGTAATGAAAGACTTTCTTCTTTTAGACATCTCATTAACCCAAAATAACAGTGGATGGGAACATTGAGCACTTGGAAAGAGAGTCTACTGCAACAAGGCCAAAAATCTATCTTAAAATCATTCTTGACTCACAGCAGCAGTAGAGCCATCTAAGTTTCTAAGGTTTTTTTTGTTTCTAATACTTAAAACCCCTTTATGAGGTAAGTTTGATAATGAAAACTGCCTCCTGTCAAGCCAGCATTCCTATATATAACAGAGCACAGCTTGACATCTAAATGGTAGATACTACTATATATGCCTTCCTCATAGATGAGGAAGACTCAGCAGAGAAGACATTTTGATCCTCCTCTCAAGAAAAGCTCTCCAAAACCATTTATACTCATCAGGCCAGCTTGTAAGGTTCCACTGCCACTTTACTGCTGGGTCTCCTAAAGCACAGACACAGAGCCAGATTCCCAATTTCACTCTCAGCTCTACTAACTGGACAGAAAGCTGCAACAGCTGGCATGTGCTGGATAGACAGTTCTGCTGATTTGAGATGGGAGACAAAACCTGGGCATCTAGTGACTGATGTAAAACAGGACAAGCAATAGGTAAACCAGATATAGAAGTTACGCAAGTTAAGGAACATATGCTAGCAAGAAGTGAGACAAAAGGAAATCTCAAATATACATTTTGGAAGGTTAAGCCTATACAGCATTCATCGTGACAGCTTCCCCTCTTTGAGCAGGAGTCAAGGAAACCTTTTAGATTAAATGCCTGCAATAACATTAACAAGGTAGTTTATTATCACCCTTGTTGAAAAAAAAGCTGTTGGGCTTTATAAGAGAAACAGTGTACAGTAACTCTATGCTGTGTTCTCTTGTATAATTCATTTATGATAATCACACACTATCTCAAAAATAAATGTTTGTACACCATTTACAGCTACCACTGACAAAGGTTTTAATTTAAAAGGCAGGTAAAGTTATTTCCACAAGTCCTATGCCAATAAGGAAAACAAAGTGAAACAACATCTGTGAAAGCAAAATCAGCAGACATACGTCTGCCAGCTTCTTACTGTCTCACCTCTGAAAAATCTTCAGGTAAAGATGACCCGTCGCAGTCTGTGTCTTCAGACTTGTCTTCTGTCAGCTTTCCATTCATCTCTGCTGGAACATGAAAATCAGGAGGTACAGCGTAAACACACTGAAAGATGCCCAGGAGTCACCTTCTCACAGATGTGAATCCTGTTAGACCTGTCTGGCACTACACAGGGAATACACATGCCAGAATAACCAAGAAACATCTTTTAAATCCCTTTGCTACCATTGTGCTGGAAAAGAGGGCTCACTCTACAGGATAATCAGACTTTAGACTTCCTTCTTTTTAACTGGAACAGCTGTTGTTACACGTGAGGCTGGTTGCATAGCTAAGAGAGTATCTGTGCCACACTATAGCGGAGGCACAGGCTAGTGCTAGTAAGCTATCAGAGTCTCTTGTTAACAGTGTTTCTGCAATTCAGTTACACTTAGACCAGCAACAGGTCTAAACCAGGATTCTACTTGCTCTTTGTATTAACAAGACCTAATTAAGATGTGCCAGATAAAATCTAACTTGTATCTAACTGCTACAGTAGTTGCCTGCTGACGTATCTTATGGATCCAGTGCACCTTCAGTTGCAAAGATCCTGGCTAGAGAATCAGATGCTGGCTAGAAAAAATTGGCAGCAATGGAGTTCCAATGAGGTTCTGGCTGTGCCAGGACCTCAGTGTTCCCCAATTTCTAATGTAATGACCAATGACAATAACTCAATGTACTTGAAGAGCAGCAAAAGAGTTAAAATAATTGTGATTTTTGGACAACATATCTTGAGTTCTAGAAGGAACCTCCACAGGAGTAGCAAGCATCTCGCTTGAACATCTGGAGCATACACAAATCATGTTACACCACAAAGGAACTATAAATACTACTCCATGCTAAATTTCAGTTAATAACAAGTGCAGCTGAGGAGACAGAATGAAGGAAAAGAAAGGTGCACAGACAGAAGCAGGTACCGAAAAAAATACCCAGTTTTTCTGAAAGAGACAAAGGAGGTTGGCAAACTGGTTTTGAGAGATCTCAGCACATTTCCAAGTTGTCCAATCTGCAATGAATGAAACGTTGAAATGCTGAAGCATTTCAACCTGACTATAGCTGCAGAACCAGGTACCCTAATAAACATGAATTCCACTCGAAACAATTCCAGAATAGGATTCATTTTCCCAGATTACTCAAAGCAAAATCCAGATTTATCACACCAGAACTTGACTTACAAAATTACATCTGAAGCCAACTGGAATCAGCAATCATTTGTCTTTCTTCTGACTGGGAAACTTTCAGTTCACACATCAATTCTATGTCAACTCTCCCTCTTGCCACATCAACTGCTTACTTGGCACAGTGTATCAGCAAAATACTTCTTGAAAATGATGTGTTTTTAATGGCTCACAGTACCTGGCAGGTGGTCTTCTGACGTGCCCTTCTTGAGATGTAGAAGGCTCTGAGACTCTGAAGTTGTATTATTGCGATTTAAGAGGTTCTGGGCTTCCTCATCTACAACATCCAACAAATACTGGACAACTTCATTGTGATCATCCTCATCATAATCCTCATCATCTGCAACCTCTGTTTCTAAAGAGAAATAGTATAAAATGACAAGTTTTTCCAATATAGGATGTTTTGGAGGGGAAAAATTAAAGGGGAAGATACCACAGCATTATTTCTAGCTGTTATCGTGGCTTTCCTTCATTTCTCTTTAACGCAGAATCCAATTTTCATAGATCTACTTCCAACACCAACTAATTCCTCTAAAGCAGAGCACAGACTTGGAGATGATCTCAAATTGACTGCCAGCCTAACATTGACTTAGCTTGGACTATTCAGCGGTGCCTTGACTCTATTGTACGTGTGAACTAAAGACTGAATAATGCTGTTCCCCATCTCACCTCCTCTTACCTGATTTGTCACCGTGTTTACAAAAATCTGATATCTGATTGGTAAAGCCACGGGAAGGTGCATCTTCAGATCCTGAGAGATTCTTAAGTCCTTTTGTGTGATAGATACTGTTTTCCGTATTTGCCTGAGAAGGTCCTAGGATGCCATTGCCATTTATCTAAGAAAGCAAAGAACAGTACAAATTAAACCTTAAAGAGCCTGGTATTTTGTTGAAGCAGCAAGCAGCCCTCAAAAAGTTCACCACTCTACTTAGTGACACATAAAAAACCCTATTCATATCGTATCTCATCTGAGATATCTGGATGATAGGTGGGCAGGATTCTACTTGTCTTTTGGCAGCTTTTAGGTGTGTTAGAAGTTTCACATGAAAAAAGCAAATACAAAAAATTTAAAGCAACTAAGAAAAAACCTGCATAGTGATGAAGCAGCAACCACTACAAGAAAACACACAATAGTATTTGACATTATTATAACCTCTATAAAACATACGTAAGCTTTAATACTTTTAGTCCCAAAACACACCATTTCTCAGGAAAAAAAGAAAAAAAAAAAAAAAAGAAGGAAAAAAGAAAGAAAACCATCTGGTAAGTTTAACATGCAAGCATCTGCAGGAACTGTGAACAGAATGGAATTCTCTGGATCATAGCCTTGCATTCTTCTCATAAGACCATTTGTCTTTCAATAAAGCAGTCTCTTAGAAAAAGATCATCAAATCGAAAAACTTGCTTATTTATTATGATCACTGCTCATTTACATCAACTAACAACAGTGGATTCACACACATTAACAGACAGTTTAATTTATGTATTTATTTTTAAAATGTGTGTAAAGTAGATCTTTTTCTCTGGTTAATGATAATATGAACAATAAAGGAATATTTACCTTGGGCCCATAAACATCAGTTGTTTTTTCTGTTTTATCACAGGGATCACCACAGGAACAGCCTAAACAAAAATGGGAAAACACAACAACTTTACAGCAACCTTTTCACAGAAATTAAATTAGCCCTCGTCATTTCATTTTTTTTTTAATAAAAGAAAAAAGTTATTTAATATTCTTGTTATGAAATGAATAACATTTCTGCCTGCCTGATTACTGGGCACTGCCAAACTTATGTCTGATGGACTATATTTTATAATGGTGTTTTGAATGTTATGTTTAATGGGATAAGAGAGCGCGAATGCTAATATGAGTAACAAACTCTAAGCAAAAAGAAATGTTGATAAATAGTTTAACAACATACGGCGGAAACACGTGCACCTTTGGGAAAGAGGGCACAATTCCATTTCCCTTGAAATGTACAAAATACGGCCCCGCTATCAGCTGTCACCAACTTTTTTTTTTTTTTTTTTTTTTTAAATATGTATTTTAAACATTATCTGACACCTGGGTCCTTGTTCAAAGGTACCTTTTGCCTTCTTGGTAACGAAAAGACTGATACTATGATATCGAAGTACACTGCTTATCCTAGACTTCCCATTGCTATTATAACAGATGAGAGCAAGTGGAACCAGTAGATGCTATATACCTAGCTACTAGTGAAGTTCTGGATTTTCACATGCATTACGCTTTCGCAAGCAAAGAATCTTGTAGACGAAATAACGGAAGACTAAGCATAACTTTATACCTTGTCATGAATCTATGCTTGACTACAGGAAGAGAGTTTTAAGTGGGGTCTTCCAAAATTTAGTTACGGGGCTTGTTCCTAATTAGTATCTTGACTAATTTTTTTTGAAACCAAACATGTAGCGTACTTGTAAAACATATGAACAACACTAAACCCTAAGAGTTGCAATAATTTTATAAGGCAAGTTCAATACTCGAAGTTATCTAGATACATTAAAGGAAGTGTGAAAAACAAGACTATGATGAATCAAGCCAGATAGAAAGCACCACATTTCAAAGAAAAAAAAAAATGCTTAAGATGGTAAGTAACTGCATAAGCAGTTGTGCACAGAAGCAAACATAGGTGGTAAAGGATCCTGAGTCTAAGTTAAGTGAACAAGGCACTATTTAGCAAAAGGAAGTTAATCTCACTCGGGATGTAACCCTGGAAATAATTCTTCCTGTCTGCTTGACACTGGTGAGCCTCACACACTCAATGCCGTGTGTGTGACCAGAAGCACCACATTTGAAGACGAAAATACCCAGATGTACACAAACTAGAGGGGAGCAATAAAATAAATTTGGGCTCCTTTGACCTTGAAAAAGAGAAGACCAATGGGAGATCTGAAGCCCTTCCAAATGTAACAAAGGTTATTTTTATGGCTGCTCAGAGGAAACATTATCAACAGTTATGATGATGAGGATGATAATCGTCTTTTTTTTTTTTTTTTTTTTTAACTCTTTGAAAGACTTAGGTTTGATATTAGAGAGAATTTCTAAACTACAAGAGAAATGGAATCATAAAACCATCCCTGGAGGTATTTAAAAGACATGTAGATGTGGTGCTTAGGGATACAGTTTAGTGGTGGACTTGGTAGTGCTGGGTTTACAGCTGGACTTGATGATCTTAAAGGTCTCGTCCAACCTAAATGATTCTATGATAAAGAGACTGTTGTTGAATCTCTTAGCGGAGCTTTTAGAAGAAAGATTGAGCAAACACCTGCTGGAGTTGATCTCAGTATCTGGAGTTCTAGTGCAGTCCTTAGACTAGGATGGTATCTTGAGGCCCATATCAGTTCTTTAGTTTTTATAAACATGCACATTTCATTTCTAATAAGTAAGTGAACAAATCTTACCATTAGCTTTCATGGGCCATGGATTTGAGCTATCAGGTCTTTTGGATTTTGGAAGTACTGGCTGACCGTCTCTACAAAAAGAAATGTTTACAGAAATTATTATTTAAAAAAATCAGCATAATAGTATATATTTACATCAATATCTGACGATCAGAAAAACTGTTAATTGTGTTTTCTATTACAACAGTTCTGGAATACTTTAAATATTCAATAGGAGAGATTAAGCACCAGTAGTTAGGTTAGTCCCTACTTCAGGGAATACCAAAGAATTTGTTAGACCTGGAGTTTCCTTTTAGATTCTGACAAAAACATTCAACCTTGCAGCCTCAGGACTTTCCAACTCCTTCCACTTCTGGGATAAAACAGAGTGGGAATGAGAAAAGGAGAGAGGAAGCAAAGAAGGCAGGTATGGCCAGACTACTTCGAAAATGAAGTAAATGTTTCGGTGCAGGCAAAGATTAAGAGAGAGTAATCTAGAGAGGTTTTTAGACTGCTGTATTGCCATATAAAACGCAGCAGGGATCAGTGAAAATAGTGGTGCTTTAGGGTCTGTGCTATAGAGTTTTCCCATTCACCGGTATGCTGGGACACCCATGTGACAGCAGAACTATTTAAGCACGAAACATCATTTTGTCTCCTTTTCATGATTATAGAAGTCTCAGTAGCAGTTTTAAGAAAAGGGAGTAACTGCGTGTAAATAATCTGTGTCATATTTTGAAAATGGTATTTTTGAACCTTTGTATTCCATAGGGGGACACAGCCTTGTCTTCCCAAGAAACACAAACCACAGCAAGTGCTAAGTACCGTTCTGCTCCACCAAAGCACAAAAACTGTGAATATACAGAGCCTTTTTGTGGCATCAGACTTCAGTAACATGCCACCTAGTACCACTCTGGTGAATTAGCTGTCATATTGGGAACATATTTTTACCCATATACTCATACAATCATGTGAGAAAAACAAAAAGCACGGGGAATCCTCTGCTTCCAAAACATACCTGGTTGCTTTGAGCACCACTTTAGGAAGGGATGTTTCCAGCATTCTTTTGGCTTCTTTCAGAGTCATTCCTTGTGTGCTTACTCCATTAATGTAATGGATAATATCTAGTGCATGGAGACTCTCCTCTCTGGCAGCAACCGATTTGGGGAGAATGTCGCTAATATACACAGCTTGGTAAAGGCTGTCATGACCTCCTGATAACAACAAACCTTTGCAGGAAAAAGGAGGGGAGAGACGAAAACAAAAAAGTGGAAAAAAAGAAAGGGGGGATCAAGTTGGCTTTTTGTAACCGAAGGGAAAATTTTTGCATTAGAGCAAAAAACGGTATACTTCTGTGTTACCTAGCTCCTCCTCGTGGCACGTTAGTGTAATATCAGGCATTAAGTGAGGCATCACTGGCATCTTGGGTAACTCCAAAACACGCCCTAGCACTAATCTGACAGTCTTTGGAGCAGCGCGGAGAAAGTTTACTGCATCAGTATGACTCATGTTAGTGACATCAATGTCATTAACCTGCAAAGATAAAAGCAACAGAGATCTCCTTGTTAAGTTCCAAGTAAAGCAGTTGGTGTTACTGAGGAAACAATTACTACTGTTCCTACTGTTGACATTTAACATCAAAGGACAAAACGATACAGGCTTTATCGACAACAGTTGCAGTTCACCATACTCACCCAGGAAACAGAACACATAAATGTAACTGAACTTTCATAAGTGAAGAAACAATTTACAGGCCAAATGTCAAAATATTAAACAATCTGAAGAGGTATATTATTTTACTGTTTCTATTCAAAAAATTGCAATGCTATAACTGCATTAAGTCCACACCTGAAAGTCTGACTCACGACCTAACCCAAACTGACTTCTATTTGCCTTGCTTCATTAAGGGCTAATAGTATTCAGCAGTGCTTCAGTGCCCTGATCTAGCAATGACGTGCACACATGCTCTGTCTAATGCACTTCCATCACTACTGCTCAGTCTTCGTAAGCCCAAATGCAAGTTTTCTGTCGATCAGAAACTAATACTATAATGATGAACATCTGTACTACATGATACGTACCTGGTAAATTTTGAAGAGATTTGCTGCAGAAGAGTTTATTTCCTAACAATATGCTAGTCACACATGTAGTATTTGACCAGCAGCTCCTTCATGCACTTGAGCAACCAACTTACTAAATAAACAAATGCTTTTCTCTTTAAACCATTTTTTGCTATCAAGAACAGGGGTTGCACACATGCCTAGCTGTGGGACATACCGTAACTCCTTTCAGCAATCTTCTCACATGCTTTCATACTTCTATTTCTTTTGTCTAAGCGCTATCAAATTATGCCTCTCAGAACACGTATGCCTTTGTTTGTTAACCGCATTTACTTTGGCCTACAACAGAGTTTATTTGGACTTGAAGTTGTCCTTTTCATGCAATCCCTACATCTGGAAATGTTAATTCTCTCACTTTTATAAGTCGGTCTCCAGGTCGTAGTCTCCCATCACTTTTGGCAGGATCCTGAACAACGTCATGAATGTAGCAGCCAACATTATCATTACCTTTGGTCACTGTAAAACCCAGACTACCCTTTTCTGACTTTGTCATGGTGACTTGAAGCTCTACTTCCTAAGGGAAGAAAATAGCACTTTTCAGCACAGGCAACGAGAAGCAATCTGAACGCTTTACTGAATTTAAGACAGTTAGAAATAGACAACTGATTTACCTGTTGGTTTAGCAAGCCTGGACAGTACCAAGACGTGCATCTTCGCAGGCTCAGCTTAGCTGCTTCACCTCTAATGAATTCAGACAGACTATTGTTTTGCACAGAGCTAACCTTGGGCCCAAGGCCTATGATCTAAACAAAATTGTGAAGGCACATGCCAAAACTTATACCTTATCTTACCCTCAACTAGCTGCCATATATAAAAAAGGCTCTGTATTTTTTTCAAGACAGACAACACAACAGGAATTATTCAACTGAAGAAAGTAGGTGAACGTATTTTCCTGCAATATACAATATGACAGCTTATCTTGAAACTGAACACATGAACATGTTTTGCCTATTCCAATTTGCACTAATTTTGATTTGAAAGACACAGATCTCCCACATTGCATAGCAACTCACACAGCACTTGAAAGTTTTGAGAAAAACATCTGAAGGGATGAAGCAAAGGACAGTTTGTTTCTTCTCAAAAGGGAGTATGGACTAGAATGGCTTCGTAACCTGAAAGATCCTCAGAAGTGACATATTCTGCCCCCCCCCCCCCCACAGTCTGCCTCTCCCCCCCCCCCCCCCCCTTCTGTGAATAGATATGTGAGGATAAGGAAGCAGAAGTCTCTTCTGATACACAACACATTTCTGGGGTGGCAAGAAGCGCTCTCAGAGAAGTCTCAAAAATATGCTGTGTTTTCTGGCAGAGCAGAAAGCCCTCAGGATTCATAGATACAAATGCAGCAGAGAACAGCATCTGTTGATGTCCCTGCTGCCTTGAGTCATCCTCTCACTTCTAAGCAATCACACAGAAAACTAACAGGGCAGAAGCAGGATATGTGCCATGTAAGCTCCATCTGAGTATGTGGTTTAGAGGTAGGTAAATATTTAATGCCAAGTCTTCCAGGCTGAAGTGATACACGTTCCCTCACAGAGGGAAACGTATCAACTCAGCAAAAGCCCAGAGAGAAAATGCCTGCAAAATCCTTTGTACGAGCAGCCACAGTTCAGCGGTTACAAATGGCACACATACGTGTGCCATTTATAAGGCACAGCCCCAGGTTAGTGTAAGCACAACCTATGACTTTCCATTTGTAAATTAATATGCCTGACTTCTATCCGGTCACTCCCAATACCATGGCTAAAACAACCGCCTGTTGGCCGCAGCAGTAGGTACGCTTATGCTACTGAAAGACAGAAGTAACAATTTACCGGCTCATATTCTTCAGCATTTTTTTCCAACTGGCTGAGTAACAAATCTGTTCCTCCCAGGTGCAGTGTCAGGTCAGAAGCAGGAGTAGCATAACAGTCTTTTATTAAAACGGATGTGGTAACATCAGGAATAGTTCTACAGGTTGGGATCAATGGCAAATCCAAAGGCAAATTGCTACAGATAAACAATCAAAAAACAAGGATCAACTTATACAATGTGCTTGTCATTCATAAATGAATGTATGAGCCACTATTGACTTTATGCAGATCTAAAAAGCTAAACAATAAATGTAATTCTATTAATAGTTCCAACAAACTATTTTTGTAAACACCACCTGCAATATTAGGAGAATCATTATAAACAGCATACCTGTCCTCAAGCTCTGACTTGCTAGGAGCCTCTTGATCAGAATACAAGATGGTGCGAACAGCCTCCTCCTGACCACTGCCTGCCTCATATTGACTATGGACCTGTGTCACAGCTTCATCTGAGGTTTGGTACAGGACAGAATTCCAGCCAGGCCCCGCCTGTGTTGACGAGTCTATCACCTCCTCATCGCCACTCCTGCTGCTGTCACTGTAGCTGTCTCTTCTAGAAGGAGATTTTAGCCTTTTCTTGCTCAGATCAGTAGTTTCATTTTCATCTGAGCTGTCACCTTGTTCTCCATTTGATGGACAAGAAACTTCTCTGCTGACATCTGGAAATACTTGTTGGGGTGAATGGATAGGAGTCTACAGAGAGCAAGGACATTTAATTCATCAAACTCCAGTTTCAATGACAGAAGAAAGCTGCAAAGACTGCATAAAATTACCAAAAGCAATTTAGTCAGTGGCTCCTTCCATTTAGATCGTTGCTTCAACTGGGTAAACATATGATAGCACAGTCTCACCAAGTTCAATGCAACTTTGCCAAGAAAAAGCAGGCAAAACTTTGAAACATATACTGCTAAAGCACTGCAAATTCATCTAAGGAAAACACACTCTTGGCTTTAGCCTCAGAGAGCCTACTGACAGATGCCTTTAAGCTATGCTCAGCAGTCATGTAGGCAATTACCATGAAATCCCTTCCAACCAGAACAGACTGCTGACACAGTGCAACTGAAGTCAAACTAATCTCACACAGGAGGAAAACGAGATGTTTCAAACACAAAGCTACATAACAGACCACAAAAACTATGATCATTTACACCAAATGGAGACTGTTCAGACAAGTTATTAACTCCCGTGAGGATGAAGTTTTCTCAATCATCACATATTCCCAGGAATGGAGTCAGCTAGCAGATACACAAAGTTCAAAAGCTAGATTTATGCTTTTATGGGCAAATTCTTGTGTTCGTGAACAGACCAATCTGTGATAATGTTATAACAAAAAGGTAATTTGTTTATTGGTTTTTCTCTTCTTTTAATATATGTGCTGTTTTTATTAAAGTTATTCCATACTACAATAAAGTTCATTACAGGACTAATTATTTGTATTATCAGTTTGTTCAGTTGTGTAGCTCTTACTCTAATTTTAACTTTGCTTAAATTTGTATTTGGACATTTAAGCTTCTATCATCAGACCTGAATGTTTCTTATTGTTTGAAAATGGTATTAAAATAACTTAAATTGAAGACTTGTCTCCATTACTTTTTTACATTTTCCTGTATTATGGAAAGCCTACTGCCCTCTACATTCTCTTTTGTTGAAACACATTTAATTTCCACTTCTTCCAAGTATCCTAAAATGGCCTTCTGTTCTTTCAATTTACTTCTTGGAGCATTTTGAAAATACTCTTTAGGACACTTCTAATTTCCAGTAAGAAAACACAACCATCTTATCCCTGGTTTTACGTGCACCAAAACCAGACAAATTGGTGTTTCACAGAGTATTCTTTAGTTATGTTACAGAAATATCCAATTTCTATTTGAGATCAACATCAAACCATTGGGCTACAAAGAAACCTCCACCTCAGAAACAAGCCAATTATTAAGCCAATCTCCAATGTCTTGAGCCACAAAATGGGGAGGGGGAAAAAAAAAAAAAGCAAAGCAGCATGCATTCTTTTCACATTTCCATTAAACGCTTAGTACATTCCCAAGTGATTTACTATAGGAACCATGTTTCTGCGAGCACCTCCCCCCATCTTTCCATCCACACCTTGCATTTAACTAACCCACCCACCAGACTGAATAAATGAACCTTCAAAGAGTAATAAAAAAAAAAATGGTATGGCATAAACCTTACCAACAAAGAAGGATCAATGTCTGGTAGTATGCCAGGTGGTGGTCGACAAAGGAGAAGAGAGACTTCTGGAGATGTTCCCCTCAGAGCAGAGATGACTTCCTACAACCACAGTGGGATTCATTATTAGACACAGCCCCCCAAGACTTGCAAGACTATCACAGCATGACTTTCACTACTAAAATACAAACCTGCTGGGATAAACCCTTTAGCGATGCCCCATTCACTTTCAGAATGACGTCCCCAATTTCTATCTGCCCACTTTCTGCGGCAGGCTGCCCAGGGAAGAGCTTTTTCACCCTCACAATAGTCGAGCCCAGTTGCTCTGGAGTAAGGTTATCTTCACGGCAGAAACTGAACCCAAGGCCTGAGCTATTCTTCAATAGCTTTACCTCAAATGTGTTTTCTGCAAAAGAAACATTAATGGATTATTTCCTACAGCATGATGGCCATTAAAACAAGCGGCTGGCACTCTTACTCCTGCCATCACAGTGTACACTCTCCCCCTCAGAGGGTTCTGCTTGACTTCCACTTTACTGAACACAAGCATTATCTAAAAGATCCCTCCAAGTTAAAGAGGACAAAACGCTGATCGTGCCTTCCCAGTCTGCTGGCTTGCCCTGACAACCCTATACAGAAAGCTAGGGTGTCTCCGAAACACTGTTCCCTGGGAAGTCTGTTAAGGAGCCTGTTAAAGCACAGAGTGGCATGACCTTTCAGGCCACCGACCAGATGTTGGCGAGAGCAACAAATGGATTTCCTGGCAGGCAGGATAAATCCCATGCAGAAAGACCAAAAGGTATCTGCAGTGGTTTCCCTATCTGGGTAGGCTTCCCTCCCTTTTTCACAGGTCTCCAGCAAGAGAAGCTGAAATATGCCAACCTCTATAGTCAGCTACATAAATCCCTCTTCTCCTCTCTTCATCCAGACAGTAACAGCAGGACCTACAGAAGCTCTCAGTTATATATGAGTATGTTGCCCTCCTTCTTAGCAGCACCAGAGATAGCAGCACTCCTCCTACTCCAACACTGCTATAGCCCTGGCCTGTAAGGCTGGTGAAATGGGGAAACAACAAGGAACAGTGAGAGAGGAAACAGTTAATAGTCACCAAGCACAGTTACCAAGATGTAAAAGGAAAACTCAAAACCAAATGCAACATCACAAAAAGGAAGAGACCGTATTATGTGCATGGGCTCAGTATAGATTCCTACCAGCTGTCTCCTGTGTGTCTTTCTATTCTACAGAATATTTGATGAAAAGTATTATAAAAACTAAAGGATGCTTTGAAAGTTCAGATAGTTTTCCTACATGACCCGACCTGCAGTGACGAAGCTGTAATCTTTGGCATTTGTAGATTTTGCCGCTGGTTTCTCCTGTGGCTCACGTTGGCCCATCTGATTTGGAGGCGTACATTGTGGCGTTATGGGGGCATGAACCTTGGCCACCGAAAGCTGCCCTTTTTCCAACAACAGATGCACCACCTGAAGAGATGAAAGATTCTCCAGTTAACTGGCAACAGTCATGGAGATAGCACAGTCTAGAGTATCTAAGGATTTCTGACTTGTCAGAGTCTTTAAGTTTTACAGCAGCAAACTTCATGGACACCTCCCTCTCCCATACATCCTCCACCTGTTCCTTTTTTTAAGGGCTGTAAGTAACAATCTCCAAAATAAACTAATGGATTTGTAGGATACTTGCAAGATACAGCATAAGAAAGGGGTTTTTTCTTCCAATAAGGCCGTGAGGGGGTTAAGAAGTGTCAAAGCGTCATTTTCATATGCATACAGGGAACAGAATTTAAAGCATTTTATAAAGTGAGTAGAAATAGTAGTCCTTAGCAGCTCTGTATGCGTACATTCACTGGTTATCTTCAGGTTCATGTGTACTTCCACATATGAAGCAGCTGCCATAAATAGCACTATTAAATGAGGATACACCAATGACAGGGTCAAGTGCTAGCCAAAAAGGCTCAAGTAAAGCTACCGACAGCATGCAAACAGAGCTGCACATATGGAGCCCTTGTCTCCCCAGTGGTTCAGATTCAGGACCCGTCTGTAACAACCCAACCCGTGCACCTGGACTTCCTTCCTATGAAACCCAGGGACAAGGAGGAACCAATTCCATGCAGACCTCTCACCCCTATACAGAGCCAGAATTTCACTGGGGCGAGCAGTGTGACTCAAGGCCCAGGAAGCGAAGGATTCTAAGAAAGCACATCTAAAACAACCAGCACACTGGAGAGAATTTCAGTCTCCAGGTTCCTTCACCTCTTCTCACTCACAAGTAGCTGACTTACTACAGACAAGAGCAGAATCAGCAGCTGCTTACCTGCCCAGTGTTTCTCAGCATTTCAACAGCTTGCTTATGGGTAGCACCTTCCAAACTAATCCCATTGACAGAGAGCACACGGTCACCTACAAATGGTTAATAATTTAAGAAAAAGTGGTCAGAACTTCATCTATAAAACATATAGGATGCTCAGAATCCTTCATGTTTCAGCGAACAAGGAGAGTTATTAAATTCTCCCTCCCCTCTGATTCAAGGAGAGAACTTTGCAGCTTAACTATTCTGGGATAACCCTATGTCAAAGCTAGTGTTAACCATCAGAATGATGGTCTGCCACAAAGCTCAGACTCTTTATAAAACAAATCTTAGTCTACAGTGGGAATTTAAACTTCAGTAAAGAATGTGGCCTGGCTTACAAACAAGAAAAGCAATAACAATTACAGTGATTTTCTGTATCAAGTTGTCCAGTATGTCAAGCAAGAAGGTCACAAGTAATACAAAGCCCTCTGTCTCTCTCTATGTCCAGAACAGTGTTCTCCATTAACACAGGCTGCATTAGGGAAAAAAAAAAATCCCGCAGCCTATCTCCTATTTTTCTCCTCCACAATCTCTGTTTTCTGATGGTTCTGCAGTTGTTCTATGCTTTAAAACCTTCATCTGCAGAATTATCAAGGCAATATTTAATATGACAACTGCAAATGCAGTAGCTTAGAAAAACAGCTTTTTCCAGTGAAAAAGGTACAATGAAAGGGAGCAAACACAATTCCCAGCTTTTAGGCCACAGAAGTGGCCTTCCCTCAAGTCCACCATAGACACTTAGTTTTTTCCCATTAAGAACCCCAACTGAAAGAATTGAAATTACTACCTTTTTCTATCCTGCCATCTGCTTCAGCTGCTCCCTTAGGAATAATCGCTTTCACATAAATACCACCATGCCTTATGCTAGTATTTACTCCACCCTAAAAGGAAAGCAAAAATAGGATTTGTTAGTCTTTTTGCAGTCATAATACTTGGTAATTAAACACAGTGTCATGTAAGGAAAACTGTACTCAGGAAGCACTTGGACTACTGGCATTTAAAAGGAACAGCCAAACTATCAAAACTAAAATGTTACACAAAGCATGTTTTTGCAGTCGTGCAATTTATTATGAATGAAGTTGGGGTGGGAAGACTGTAAAACACAATGCAAACGCATCACAATGCAAATGCACCCGAACTGAACAAACGTCCTTCAGCAGAAACATGTCTGTACTATGCCAGACTTTACAGGCTTGCATGCATATCAAAGCTCAGACATGCGTGAGAGCACAGCACGCATCAACAGCCAAAGCAGAAGATGCATATCCATGCAGTGTCCTACTCTCATAAACCCTCTCTGATATAACAAGAAACTAAAGAGTGTAGCTTCCTCTCAGTTTACACAAGTTTGAAGGTCTAAGCTGAAAATACCTGCTCAAGTTCAAATGACATCGTTTTTGGAGGGCCTTAGCCGTTCTGCTCATTGCAAAGGTGCTGGACTAGATGACCTTTAAAGGTCTCTCCCAACCCAAACATTCTATGATTCTGACTCACAGACAGCACTATCAGTGCTCCTCCACAAACTTGGAGGGAAAAGGGAGACAAACAGCATATTAATGTTCACTCCCAAAGTACACAGTACCACTTGTGAAGACTTAAAACGCAGAGTTAATTGCACACCTCTGCTTTTCACCACTGTACAGGGCAGCAACGCAAGGGGCAGAATGAAGGCTGAAAAAGGAAAGTGCAATGAAGATACTACTTGGTCATCCTTAAAGGGAATTCTTTGTGTTGGCAGGCATCTTCTAACATTTTCTACAAAACCAATGCATGAATAAGTACCACTTGTGAAGACTTAAAACGCAGAGTTAATTGCACACCTCTGCTTTTCACCACTGTACAGGGCAGCAACGCAAGGGGCAGAATGAAGGCTGAAAAAGGAAAGTGCAATGAAGATACTACTTGGTCATCCTTAAAGGGAATTCTTTGTGTTGGCAGGCATCTTCTAACATTTTCTACAAAACCAATGCATGAATAACGCAGCATTC
>KL254457.1:81412-102422 GCA_000699545.1 Podiceps cristatus | reverse complement strand
ACCTTTGGTTCCTCTAGCTGTCTCATGTTATAAGCTTGACAAAGCTGTATGACTTTGAATAGACTGGGATGCTAAAATAACAGAATTTAATTCTGCTCCTCTTATAATACTAGCCACATATATGAAAACAGTGCTAGCCTTGCAAATTGGCACTCCATCTACTTGTCAATCCATATGGCCACATTTGGGAAAAGGTCAACTTACTTTTAGGTATAAACAAGTAAAAGCCACCAGTTTTGAACTATAGCTAATAACTGCTCTCTATTGTTACAATTTAAGCAACTTTTCCCTTTTCAAATTACTGTGTACTCTGGTACACATCAATCAACCAGAGATAATATTTGAACATTAAATTACCAAAATGAATTTTTGAACACAATACAGGAACAGAAGCAGTGAAAAATGGGTGCATCTCAGTAATAAATCATTCTCCTCTTCCCTGAAGTGCCGCTTTTCAGTATGGCAGGCCCTAAATGTAAACTACCTTCAAAATTTTATAGCCTGAAGAGAAATGAGTCCATTAAGAATACATTTTTGTCTCATACTGCAAGAAGGCAGCGTCAGTCAGGCCTTTTTTTGATTTACTTTGCTTTCTGCCTTTTATCCAGCAGAGGGAGAACACTGAACATGGTAGATGCGCGTGGATGTGCACAGATACTCAAGTAACACGACCCCTTCCACTGCCTGCGATGCCAGTCAGGGAAAGTCTTATTTCTCTCCTTGTAAATTTGCCACATTATTAGGTGGCAAGGGACAAAGACTTATCTTGCTGTTTGTATTCACAAAGCAGCATCTGCAATAAGATACTATTAGGACTTTAGGGCTCCACCATAAAATGACGAACAAGAGTTACTTAAAGGGGAGATGACAAGGAAAGGGATTTAAAATATTATTACTTTTTAGCTTTGGTAAGATTAATCACACATCAGTAAAACTATATACTTGACAGGGTCCCAGAAAATATTTTGCTTCCTTGTAATTTAGCAATTTAATGGGTTGCTGGGAGTAGAGAAAAAGAGAAAACATCTAAAAACCTTGTCAAACAGTACCGTGACACTTATTCCCAAGCCGTTATCTTTTTTGGCTAGTTCAACCTCAAAGATATCTCCAGGTTTAAGAAGTGTTGCAGTAACCTTTTTAGAATTCATTTTGTTTGCTGTATTTGACGATGAGGATTCCTTTATGAGGAGAGAAAGAAAAAAAAAAAAAAAAGAAACAAAGAAAACAAAGATAATTATTTGCCACTAGAAGTTTACAGTTAAGACCCTAAAGGATGTGGTTTTGAGTCAGATGCAGGCAAAAGGATTCCACATGGGAAAGTACCAATTAGTAAGACTCATAAGGCTCATTGCTTTAACTCTTGCATTGCTGCAGTTGAACAGGTTTAGGAATATGCTTGGCGTCCAGCAACTGAGTCTTTACTGCCAAAAAAAGCTGGTCACAGAACACAAACTCCAGTATTACAGCAGCCTAGGGTCTGTTGGATTAATTTGCAGAAGCTGCCACCGCATCATTTAATAATCTCCATTAGCTGAAAAGAAGAATCGCCGCAAGTCAGGAATTAGTTTGTAGTACTTGCCATTGCGAACTTTCAGAAAGGTGAAGCAGCAAGCTGTCTCTGTTCAGAGCTCTTTTTTTTGCAGTTTTCCATGGATTAGACCAACCCCAAGAGACGACGAGTTCTGCTGCCAGCCATTCCAGATGCATCACTACTACTTTTATCTAATCTAGGAAAAACTGAATTTATCTGCCAGGTGAATAAACTTTCCCCCAGGGGCAGTCACTAGACTATGATCATATTGGACAAACACACAGCAACAAAAGGAGGTTTTCTACACCATCAACAAACGCACTATACATTCATCCCTAAGCAGAATCTGCCTCTAGTAAGAAATGGTGATCTCGTGACATCAGAAAGCTGGGAAGTTGTTTCAAGTCACAGGGGTGTTTTTCTCCATTTACTTTGAACAAAATAACCAAACTATTAGAAATTATCTATTAGCATCTGCTATTGCAGGGATAAGCTGCAAGCTCGGCTGTCCTTCCCCCACACCCTTTCACCTTACTCACATCCACAGTCAGCTATTTCACTACCACTATTATTGATGGGATATATTGATGGGAAATATTCATATGAAATACACTATGCCTTTTTAGCTGGCTGTTGCTCCTGACTGCTGGAGTAAGTTGCTTCATCCATGTCAGAATCCCCTCGGTCAGAATATTCCACAGACTCCACTACCCCAGGCCTTTTATTTTTCGCTCGAGTACTGTCAGATGAGGATCTCCTCTTCTCATTCATTTTAGAAAATCCAGAATGGGAATCACTGCAATGCTGAGGATCCTGCTGGGCTCTACCATTTGTATGTTTGCCAAAGAAGCCGGCTGTCTGGCTCTGAGACAGGCTGGCGCTCTCAGTTCTGGAGTCCTGGGAGCTCATGCTTCCATGCCGCTTGCCTCCTGACAAACCAGACAAACTCCCTGAGACAGGCCTCTGGTGACCATGGGACTGGTTGTGTTCTTCTGAAGAGGACTCTGCTTCATTGTCCTGCACCGACGATGGCCTCCTTAAATAACCCTTGGTTCCATTACTGATGTGTGCCACGTTAGATGACGCTGAAAACCAAGAGACAAGACAGTCAGCAGTAGCTGGTAACATCTTATCTGCAAGTATGACACAAATTACTCAGCTTACAACCACGTAAGCTTTTACCTGTTTATATTATGCAGAACACTTTGGTCAGACTCAGAACATAATTTCAAGCATGTACTAACTGGGTTCTCTTATGGAAGTGACTGCAGTTAGGGTGATGTTTTATGGCACTCTCAGTTGCTTAGATTAGTAGTTTTAAAGAAACACAGAAAGTACTTTAACAGCAGGTATGAGAGAAGGCAGAGTGCTCAAACTCAGAGAACAACTCTTTAATAACAAACAATATTTCTCTCTGTACCTTTGGGCAGCTTGTCCTTGGGCTGAGAGATAACAAGTGTCACGTCTTCAGGTGCATTCTCCAAAATTTCTAATGCTGCACGGTGGCTGACGCCTTCTAAACTTGTGCTATTCACAGAAATTAGTCGGTGTCCTGCACAAAAGGGTTTGTTCAGATACAATCTTAACACCTACATTTTTATCAATCAGTGAGAATGAGGAGTACAGGTCTGAGAATCTATACACAATGCATGGATTAAAAATTACCAAAATTCAAGTGATGCTGGAATAGGGAACCCTAATTTAAAAAAAAAATAAAAAAATAATAAAAAAAAAAATACAACCCAACAACACAACCAAAACAAACACCAAACACTGTTTATGAATATTTCCTCATTTAAAACCTGCCAAACTTTTCCATACTATGATATTTTCCTGACATTTGTCACCCATTCTTACCTTCTCTTCTGCTTTAAGTATAATGAATTTAAAAGAAAAAAAAAAAAATCAAGAAAGTGAAATAAGCAATGCGCAGTTCAGTTCAAGGTACGGGTTAAAATAGGAAAAAAAAGCAGATATTAAATAAAACAAATGGGGTTTTCTTGCTATAGTAGTCATATGGTTATATACACTTTTTGCAACATCAAAGTATGAATTTTGAGTTATAAAAAAATGAAATTTCAAAGCATCGATTGAGAGACAAAGCCCTTACGTTTATACATGACTTAGATTTTCTGCTGCTTCAAGCTTTATCCTTTTTACTTTGATTAAAATGATTTTTGTTTTCATATGGCTTAACAAAGTATCATCACCAGTTTTCAGATATTAACTCGAAGGTAACGAAAGGCTGCCATTTGTGAGGTCCACAGCCATAGATGGAAATGGTACTACATACATGTTTGGCCTTTTCTTTCATGTATACTTCTGTTCTTATTTACAGTATTCACCTGGTTTTAGAGATCCTTCCAAATCAGCTGGCCCTCCGGGAATAACAGAATGAATAAAAATTCCCAGATCAAGTTTCCCCGTCTTCTCTCCACCAACTATTTCAAAGCCTATTAAAAAAGGCCCAAAGCAGGCAAAAACGTCAGTGATCAGAGCATAACTTAACACAGTATAAGTCTGTCAGAACAGACAAAAACTTAGTCATTCTAATAAATGTAAAGTAAAAAAAACTATACATCTCAAAGAAGCCTACATAAAAGTAAATGGTAAAGCTTCTTTGATTAAGCTTTATTGCACACTGATTTTGAGCAGGTGATTCAGACTCTGTCTAGCTGGCTTCCCAGAAAACTCCAGTAAAGGCTACAGAAGACAACTGTGGCAAAAGAAACACACTCACAAACAGAGGACATTAAATATACATTCACTGGCCAGATGAAATGTATTTTCTCTTACTTAAAAATTTCTGATTTTCTCCATTGTTAGGTTCTTCACCTACATTTCTGAACCCGGTCTTATGAACAGAGTTTTTCAAACCCCTTTTTTCATTTGAGTCTTCTAATCTATTTCTGCTAATTCTACCAGGTAAACCTGGGGAGGATGTTCAAGATTAAGAAGAAAAAAAAAAAAAAAAAAAGGTATCAGGTCTTCTCTATGCTAGCTAAAACAGCAAAGTACCACAGACCGCATGGGAAAGAAAGAGAAGAAAGGGTGCATTTCATATGAATTTCTTTCCTTTTTGGTCAACTCTTAAGTTACTGTGCAGGGTAAACACTAAATATTGTTGTCTTGTAGGTTTTTCCTCCCTCTTCAAATTTTCACAGGAGTTCTATTTTGAATGACCGAACAATGTCCTTAAAGACACTTCAGAGAATCTCCCTAAATTACAATACTGATGTCAAATGATTCATTACTCATACAGGGAAAAATTATGTGAGTTTATAAAAAAACCTCAGCAGTAGGAGGAGGAATGGAATGCAAATATTTTGTCTTCCAGGCTCCTTAAACCTAAAATTAGTGTTCCATCTGATGATACAAGAGTAAGAAAAACACTCCACAATTAGTGCATAATGGCTTTGTAATGCCTTTTTTTTGTTTAAAGCTTTCAAGTCATCACAGCTGTGAGGTGCCCACATAGACAAAAACCTTGCATCTGAACATAGAGATAAACTTTCAAGGCAAACTTTTAGGATGACTAGTTCACAGTATAAATATCCTATACTTAGTATGGAAAAACCAAGAAACAGACTTGCTTAACATCATTCAGCAATCAGTAGCAGGCACTATCAAGTAAGTCCAGCCTTCAGCATCTTAAATGCCTTAGAAATCCAGCTCCTGTCTGCACTGCTCTCCTCAGTCCTACAATAAATACTTAAATATAGACCAGAAAACTGTATTTTGGTTTTGGCTTCTAGGAACATACATGACAACAGCAATTTTAAAGCCACTTACCTAAGCCAAATTTTTCATCCTTTTTCAAGTTCACCAAAGTAATCTCTCTTTCTGGTGAAGCAACCCTGCTCTGTGGTGTTTGCAGACAGTCAACTGAAAAAATAACATTTTGTGATCAGACACTACCTGAACACTTGCCCATTCACGTTTGCCTTGAAGTTCTATTCCATTAAAAAAAAATATTACTTCTCCGATAACCTGAAAAGCTGTTCTCAATTAGTGGGTCCAACTATCATCTTCCAAGCCATGTCCAAATACAAAAAAGAACCCTTACAATTCACTCCATCTCCCGCAGTTAAAATCTTCTATTCCTCCTAAGAAAACCTAGCACTGTCTCTCAAAATCACAACACAATCAAGCCCTAAAATCTTAAAATTTATTCATCTCAGTTCAGCTAAGTATTTAGATCTGTGTTTATGTGCCCTGCTCAGGGAGGCAGCACTTCAGCACATTGGTAAAAGTGAAACTGAGGCTTATTATATGAAGTTACTAAAAGGTTGCTTAGTGAGTTCTCTTAATGGTGGTCCCTCATTAAAAACCAACCCATGTTAGAAACAGCTACTAAAACCTATCTTGTTTAAATTTAGTCCCTCATTTGCTGATTCTCCCACAGGCTGCTGATTCTGCCTCTTCCAAAATTTAAACACCCTCATAATAGATTTGTGGCTCCTGAGGGTTCCCAACAGGCCAGAGTAGACCCAGGCACTTGGGAGACAGAAGCAGTATGATCTGGGAAGCAGGGAGTCTCCTGCAACTTCAGGAAATGAAAACATACTGTAAGTCTGAACTCATGAATTTACTACCTAGGGAAGATATAATTTGGTCTGGAGTGCCTGGCATACTTCTGCCCTAAGTGGAACGTGCAGTTCCACAATGGCCGAATCCTACTGAGGTTTACACACTGGTATGAGCAGAAAACACTGGTGCAAGAGAGCGTGACAGACTGCACCACTTGGAAAAGGGATTTTTCTCCCACAAAACCAAGTCAAGCCTAAAGAATAAAAGAACTAAAATGAAAACAGTCTTCTCAGCCTCTACAGAACCAGTAACCTCACAAGTAAGGGAAATGAGCTTTAAAAAGCATGGTATGTTAGGTAACAGCACCCTTTCAAGTCTCAAACTAAACAGACACTATTCATATTTGAAAAATATTACACACAGATGTCAAAATCCCTCCCAAGAAGCCATCCAAAAGAAGTATTAGGAGTCGTATTTAGAAAAAGGTCCTATCCAACTAACTGTCAGAGGTCTTTGATATAAGAATAGTGAAGAAACGGGACAGGTGGAACTTGACACGTGCTTCACAAATGGACTGAATTAATTCTACAGGCATATTATTTATCAACTTACTGCTATCTTTTAACAGCGCCGATGATGGAAGATTTCCCGAAGTATTCATGCTAACGCCTGCGACACGAATGCAAATATTAGAAATTGTTATATTTAAAAAAAAAAAAAAAATGAAAGCTGCCAAGAAGCATTTCAGACTTTACACAATACACACGAGCTCATTCACAATATCAGATTACTTATTTTAAAAATGAATAAAAACAAAATTACTTTTGGATTAGCAAACCCAAATTACTCATGTACTTTGCTTGTAGTTCAAGGTTCAGACAGATGGTAGCTCAGGCAAAGAATTAAAGAAAGGACAGAAGTTTGGCCTTTACAATCACTGTTAACTTCAGATAAAATTAATATGCCTAACTTCATAAACCAACACGAGTCTTGTAAGATTTTGTACAGTAATAAGTTGGTGCAGTAACAGGCAATCTGAACCAAGTATTTCTATTTAAATGGTTTGCATATAGAATCATATTTTCTTTGGAGTAAGCAATTCCAAGCAAATATGGTCATACTTTAAAGAGGATAAAATAATACATGTACTATGTTACGGAAGTAAATGAGGTAAGAGAATTCAAACTTCTTAGCAAAGCAGTCCTGGCCTTTTCCAAACCTCTGAACCCTACAGTTCCAGCTCATGGATCTCATCATGCAAAGCATGTGTGTCCCCCAGCACAGGCACCATGATTCAGCAAGACTTTCCAACATGTAGCTAAGATTCTTACCAGAATTGCTGCCCAGAAGATTACGGGTACGCACATGACAACACTAAACTGTAAAGCTAAAAGCACAGGATAAATGGCTGCATCCAGTCACTACAGAACCCGCATGCCTCATATCTCACTCTTCAGCAGCTTATGCTCTCAGTACTGGAGAAGTACGGTTCCCAGGTCAGTCCTAGTTTCACGTGCAGTGGGGGCAGATGCGGCTGTTTACAAACAGCCCATAAAGTTAACCATGTTCTGTTTTTTATGAAGTTCTGTAACTAATCAATATTTTAATATTAAGCAAAAGCAAAGCAACAAAAGTAAGCTAAGGCTGCAAACGTTTCGGGTCACTGTACTTTCTATTATTGTAACAGTGAACCTCCTGTAATCAAATGACACAGATGTTAAAAACTAAGGTACAACAACCCAATGTGCGAGTCAGGTCTATTCAGTTGCTCTGAAACATCTTTTTTAATTTTATGTGAACTCTGTATTTTTACTGCCTATTTGTGTGCAATCCAATCCTTGCCAAGCAAACGGAGTAAGTACATCTGCCTTAGCTTACAAGAGTGTTTTTGTGAAATGCCCAGTGCACTGCAAAAATTGTACCTTATTTATTATATCCAAATGAGACTAGACCAAAAAGAACTATGCAGTTCCTGCTCAGAGGTACACTAGCCAATAGCCAGCTTATGCCAAACTGAGTCCACTTCCAAAAATTGCTCCCTGCAGCCTTTCCACAGAGAACACTAACAAAGTACAAGCCTAACAAACAGACCGTGAAGACTAGCAAATTATTAAAAAATCCATACAATAAAATGGCACTCTGAAGCGACAAAATGGAAGATGTTTTCTGGAACAGCTTTCACTGTCACGTACTAATACATTGCACACCTGTGTACAGACTGGGCTTGCCCAAAGGAGCATTTTTTCGATTCACTGCAACAGTTATTCAGGAACAACAGGCAATTGGCTTGGATTACTTTAACATTTGATGTTCTGTTCCCTTTTTCAAATGGAAATATTACCATTGGTTAATAAATATATCAAAGCATCACACCCAAAGCAATTTTAGAGGTTAGTTAGTAAATACAGTAATACTATTTTTTGCATGCTGACCTACAACATAGGCTTGACCGGTATCTTCAATGGATGATGAGTCTGATTCATTTTTCTTTCTTTCAGGGCTTCTACTTAAACCTGCATGAGATTTTGAACTTAAAGGGGAGAAGGAGAGAAGGGAAACCAGACAGAGGGAAGAAGAAGTTGGGAGAGGGAAGGATCAATGTAATAAAATAATGGTATGAATAATAAATCAAAACTGATGCAAAATGTACATTAACTGTACACAAAGATATTGCAGGGCGGTCAGAGAGACTCTTACTTGCTCAGTTTTAATGCTCCCGATGCTGATCCAGTATCAAATTTTGGCATTTGCTGAAAGACTCTGCCCATTATGTCTTCTATTTTTCGGGGAGAAGAGTCCAAACCAGTAATAATATTTTTCTTTGGGGGGTAAACTGAGATGTGGCTCTGACTCAGGTCGTGAAATGACTTGCTCATAACCCTAGGTCTCTCCTCCCATGGAGTCTTCTCGTTCTTGTCCTTTGAAGAGCCAGGAAGCGGCTGGAAGAGCGAGAGCTCAGAGCAGGATAGCCTCTTCAGAATCTCTGCTTGAACAGACAGAGGTCGAACGGCAAGTCGGTTCAAAGTGCTGCTGGCCAGGCTACCAGTACTGATTGCTCGTCCCATGTTGAAACCTTTGACAGACTCCGCACGAAGGTTTAGGCTCCGAAATGAAGCCCTCTCTGTGGATTTGTTTGTTAAACAAAAAACAAACACGTTTAAGTTATATAGCAGAGCTACCGTGACCTCCTTGTGTAAAGTATGCATTTTAAACAACCAACTCACACAAAGCATTTTTTCTCTAGACACTCAGAAGTACTTATCATCATCAGGTACATACAGACAACCACATTCAGGAAGCAAAGTTTGGAGTTCATGACATTACATTAAGTAGACCATCTACTACACTGAAGTCCAAAACCAAAGAACAGCAGAATATTTATCCCCTTATTAGTATGAAGACTCATATTCTCCATTAAACTGTGCCTTATAGACAGGCCCCTCACCTCTTTCTGCAAAGCAAAAAAGATCCTCAAGCCAAGTGACCTGGAAGGATACCCTTCCTTTAACCCGCTCATGTAAGTCTTTTCCAGAATTTTAAGAAATATGTCTCCCCTACTACTACACTATCAGATCCTACCAAACTTCCATCCAATCATTTCTCAGTTTTCTTTGCATGAGTCCCTGACACACTTACAGCACAGCTGCAAATTCGCGGAGGGTTGGCAGCATCTCTGCCTGGTTAAAGAGCATCAGTTCACTCAGGGACTTCCCCTGCCAAAAACATCCTAAATGTTTCAGCACAGAATAGAACAGAAAGCGTTGATTGGGGTTTGCCAGACTTTTTGACTCCTGAACTAGGATTCCCTTAAGCGGCAGAGAGAAACAGGTTTTGGATTGTAATTAAATTACTCTCAGCTGAGTCGTGGGAACTGTCTGGGTGGATGTTCTTAGCTGAAAGCAAATGCAAGATAATATGACTTAGCCTAACTCTCTCTTAATTCAGAGCAAAGCTGAGCAGGGCTCATTTCTGTTAGCCGAACTGCCTCCTAAGGCTAGCATTTAAGTTCCTGTGGCTTGGCTCTCACACAGAAACTTGATAAGCTGTGGCAACATGTTTGCTGGTTAGAGCCTTTAAAAGAAATCAGGCCATCCGAACCCTTCATAAACTTCACCGATGTGTTGGAGTCAGTTCATAGGGAAGACTGAGAAAAAGCAATCCTCAACTGCCTGTATATTTCTGATTTAGGGTTAACTAGTGGTTTTTTTTTTTTAAACTCTACGTACAGCTACGCTACGTTTTGGTATGCATCATGCATCAGCTTTACTAAATGCTGAAGTATTTGCCATTAAAGAGTATATTTGGCAAATTTGGAATGGCAGTGCTGAGGTCACAATATACTCCTTCCTCCAATATTCAGTGCAGGAATTAACTGCAACAGTAACTCACACAGGCATACAGATTGAGAAGATTTAGTTGTGGAAGATTTTTTTTTTTGGTCCTTTTTAAAGGTGAATTAGTATAAAACTCTCACTTCCTTACCCACACCAAATACCTCCACTAGCTGTAGCCACCAGACCACATGAGCTATGTAACAACAGTTCTGCTGGATCAGACCAGAGATCCACACATTTTTTTCCCTGACTCTGACAGAAGCTACCAGTGATGCTTGCTTTTGTTGTGTTCCCATCCTGGTGAAGAGTACCTTAATACAATATTCTAAGATCTCTTCTCTTGACATCATACTTACCCTCTGTGAACACCAATCAGGATTTCCCTGTGGATTTCAGATGAACACTTTCACATTATTACCTATATAGACATTAGGCATTTCACGCCTTCTGCCAACCCCTTAACTGAAAATTCTCATGTGCTCAAAGTCCTTCTTCGTAAGTCTGACTTAGCCCTCACTTCATGTTTGTGGTTTTCTATATGCGTTTTTAGGAATCCAAAGATGCATCTTAAAACTTGGTGCTTGGTTCTGTTCACTGCATGGCAACAGAAGCTGTGCAAAAAAAGAAATCATCATTCCTCACGTTATAGCTTATCTCCTTTCTTATGTAGCACAAAACTGCTAGGCTTTTTTTTTTTTTTTTTTTTTTTAAGCTTTCTCTCTCATCTCTTTCTATTCATGCAGAAAGAATGTTATTCAAGAGGCATCTTCCTTTTATTTTCCAAAAGCCTAATTCTTTCTATTAGATCTACATGCGTTAAGATGTTTTTTCCCAGGTCACTGAAGACATTGTGTTACAAGTGAAAAACATGCCATGGTACATCACAGGGGCTATACAGTGCTCTCCCTTATTTCTCTGCCCTCGGTTGTTATGTTCCATGAAAATTTGTTCACCATCACTGTGCATACCAGACCTTCTCCCTTGTCTCAAAATATTTTCTCCTCTCACTGGCTGAAAATCAAGGTGAGTCTCGCTAGACACCATAATACTGTATTTCTAAAG
Organism: Podiceps cristatus; assembly: GCA_000699545.1. Taxonomy (NCBI): domain Eukaryota; kingdom Metazoa; phylum Chordata; class Aves; order Podicipediformes; family Podicipedidae; genus Podiceps; species Podiceps cristatus. The sequence goes on along the minus strand of KL254457.1, from coordinate 90,965 downwards.
AATCTTCCAAAGCATATTAACCTTCTGAAGTCTGCTACTCCACCTCACCGACACTGCAAGCGTTACAGGCACATGCTTGTGTTCACTCTGCTGTTAAGCCAGAATTAGACCTTTAAGTAAGAAACCTTCAAAACATACACTTCCCATGGTGATTAGCCTTGAATTAATAATATTGTCGTCTGCCCTTTTCTTTACTATTTTGCTTCCAACCCCCAGTTTTTACTGATGTTTTAAGAGGTCTGTAGGAAAAACCAAAAAAAAAAACCCAACCAAACCCAAAACCCACCAAACACGATGCTTCTGCAGGCCAAGAATAATGCTTCCCAAATACTGCCTGGGATTTCACTGCTCTAACAGACAAAAAGCAGTATTTACAAATAATATGCTACTTTGATTAGTTGCTTCATCATTGGTTTCTCCTACCTGTATTACAATACCTTGCTTTTTAAAAAATATTCTAGTAACTACTTCTATACCTATACGCATGCAGGAAAGAGAAACATGGCTAATCAGTTTAGATCAGTAAAATTATGACAAAAGCAAACTTTTTGTTTGATTAGTTTTTACTTTTAATAACTAAGTGTAACGAAATTTCAGACCTCTGGATTTCAAGTGCTCTGCACTGCACAGAAGCAGACTATTATTTTCCGGACTCTCAAAGCACAATACATACTGTATCTCAAGTTTGCCTGGCCAAGAATGCCTTTCATGTACTGCTCTTTGCATTTCAGGATAAGCAAGCACTAAGTTAGAGAACAGTACAAAGGCTTTAAGTCTTCTTTCTTTGCACTAAGTTGGTTGAGCCCAAGAGAACAGAAAAAAGGCTGCATAGTTGCTACATGCCTTCCCCTCCCCCCTTTTTTTCTTTTTTAAATTAGAGATCACAATCTCCACAGCAATAGGGTCAGGCTCCATCCCAGCTAGTGGAAATCTGGATTAACAGCAACTGGAATGCAGACAGATAAAACCAGGGAACAAAGAATGAACAGGCAGACTGACCAAAATAGCATTTCCAGGCTGCACTGAAGGCCAGCCAGCTACGTGAGCTCTGCTCCAAGTAGTGAAGAAATAAGTACAGAGGCTTTTTTCAACGACTGCATTCTCCAATTAATATTTTCTCTCTAAAAGAACACCATTATATCTTCTATTACACACAAAAATTAGATGGCCAAGCTAAAGAAAATCGATTAGCATCAGTGTTGTTCCTTACTAGGCCCACCAAACTTTTAAGTGGAATAAAGACAGCTATACCCACAGTTTACAGATGCAGCGTCACTAAATGCTCCCAGTTGTATTTGCTCTAGCCTGATCACACCATTTTATCTGTAATTCCACATTACGAAACCAATTCATTTCACATTAAACAAAAGGTAAAAAACCTATTAGCAAAATATCTTCATGTTCTTTCTGAAACATGCCAAAAGCCATTAATTAAATGGGAAAGTACTATTAGTGAACTTTTAAAAAATTCTTTTTATTTAAGAGAAGCTGCTGTGTACCAGCTCTGTGTGATCTGCCAACTCCCTTTCTTCTTCCTTAAACAAAACCTGAACAAAGCTAGCTAGCAGATTGCCTTTATAGCATAATCCCTCTCAAGTTCAGTTTTTCTCCTTACAAAAACACATATAGATCGCTATTACAAACCAACACAACATCACAGTCCTTACCAATGTCCTGAGTGTCTTGGTTGCTCTGTCTGGTTCTCATCTGTAGTTGGAACTTATGCTGGGAAGAGCAGAGATGCAAAAGGTACTGGCAAGTCTTACTATTGTCAGTCTGAAATGCATGCTTGATACCATCTGATGTGTTCTGCAAAGTTATTTTCTTCTTCTACACAACAGAGAAAAAAAAGAACCCAAGTCAAAACCAGTTATTTCTTTTAGCCTACAAATTCAAAGAATTTTGAATTTACTTGTGCACAGTTCCAGCATTCAAACTTTCCTGAAGGAAAATGCACTGATGGGAGCGATGTCTGTCTAAAACACAGGCTGAAAGTAACTTGAGATTTACAAAGGAGCACTTTTAAAGCTATTTCTGGGCTAGCTGAGGTGGTACTTTATTATTATTTAATCCATCTCCGTTACTGTTAGTGCTGACTAATGACAACCAGTACTGCTACATTTTGCAGGATAGGGTTTTCAAAAGCCCCCAAGGAAATCACAAGGGGTGCTGCCACTCAAGAGAAAAAGAACTAGATGCTCACCTAATTATGAAATCTGTAAGTTAATGTTCCAGGTCTTAAAATTATTTTTTTAATAGTTTTTACACTTCAATTTAGCAATTCTATTTAAAATCATATCAAAAATGAAACAGGCTGTAACTTTTCAATAAAGTATCAGAGTCCAAAGTGACGTTTTCAATACCTGTATAAAGGTAAGCATTTGAAGCTCAAGACCTCATTAAAAACTGAGATATGACCACCAGCTTATGCTGTACCCACTGAAGTTGGCTGGTATTGTTCAGATCAAGCCCCTTTCACCCATTATTGTTTAACTGAACTACTCTTGGAAATACAACAACTTAAAAGCAACAGAGTTGCAGGTCCTAGTTATACCAAGTGCTGGCATTTCCCAGTACCCAGTCCTTTCATGCAGATTCCCGCCCTGGTGCTCCTTCACCACCCATGTCCCATACAGCAGCACGGGCAGGCTGCCAGAAGGGCAGTCAATGGGCAGAGCTTCTCCCCGTTCTCGGAGTAGCCCCTGATCTATCTTTGCAGTATCTGTTTCCTTGGAAGGCAGGGAAGCCATGTTTCACACCAATACAGATTTGCCATAATGTACTTCAAAACACAGGTGCTAAAGTCTCTTCTGAGGCTGGAACCTCAGCAGCATAGAACAAAAGCTAATAAAAACTAAAAAATACCTTTAATACATCAGTTCTCCTATTTCAATCCCATAGTACAACACAGCTCAGCCACACAAAATGTAGTCACAGATTACGCTGTAAAACAGCAGCTTAATTGGCAAAAACAACAAACACACAAAACCAGTACCTGGAAGTACAAATATAGACACAGACACACAGATAGAGGAAAAGAGATCAACTTACACTGAAGGATATTTTCTTTGTTTCTCTCCATGGGAAGCGTAGTACAGGTGTGCGGGCACCATTGTGAACTTCAAAAATAACAACTCCTTTGGAGCACACTCCCAGAAGGATACCTGTTTGGGACCTCTTCTCGGGCAACACATGATGAAGATGAACCCCATATTCTGTGAGCCTCTGACACAACTGTACAGATCAATGCAAAGAAACTTCTAAGAGAAGTTAAGGGTATTACAAGGTTTTTATACCTCTATATAAATATTATACATCTATATAAACATTTTTTAACATACGCATACATATATATATGGATTTCAGAAAAAAGATTGCTCTCTGCTTGATGATTCCACTTACACAGTTTATAGATGCTACAAGAGACACATCAGCATTAACTGCTCTAGATGGTTATAAGTCTTGGTAGTATCTGTCAACTGCCAAACCTACAGCAAATGAACCTAGCATTTATTAAAATTAAACAATGAAAGCATGAATCAAGAATGCCTGTGAGTAAATCAAATTCACACAAACCAACTGTTGGCAACAAACAGTAACTAGCCAGATGCATTTGTTAGCAACACATTTCTTAAACACAGAGTAAGATTAACACTGCAATTCTGTGATCCCATTAGGGTATCATAACTGCCAAAAGATGCAGTTTCACTCACTTGGCACTCCTATGCTGTCTCTTCAGTACTGGGGATAAGGGATTGATGTAATGAATCAAATGAGGGAAATCTCACTGCTCTCCTCACCCCCAGTCAGACTAGGTCTAGCTAGAATCAAGTCCCCTACTCCTGTTCTCCATGGTTAAGTTACAAGAACACTTCTGCCAAACGAGCAACAGCCTTGGAAAGGGCAAAGTCAGCTGAGTGCCTCTTCCACTGCCTCCTCAAAGAGACTGCGGAGCTACAGAGGCGCTGTGGAATGACAGTGTAATGGTTATCTCCAGTGTCTCAGCAGCAAACCGTCACCCACTGAACTCGTTTTCAGCCATTGTATCAAGACAGGACCTAACCATTATCTCATAAGCAAGAGCAACAAACCCCATAATTACATTTCTTAGTGGGCCCTTTGAGAATAAACCAAATCTATCTGTGACTATAGTTCTCCTATCATCTTACATAGTCTCTACACAAGGAAGTCTGCTTGGTAACGCTTCTGGCTTGCTTTCATACCAAGCAGCATGCACAGTATTAGCTGTAACAAAACTTTTCATAATTATTTTTTTTTCCCCTCAACAGAAAGAACAAATGACATAGGGAATGCAGGGTGTGCCACCTCATAGCTTCCTTTAGAGTAAACACAAGGATCATCAGTCACTTTTAACTAGTTTATTTGAGCTAAAGCAGGAAGACTACTGATAGGAAAAAAAATATGAAAGACATCCTCCCCATCTATTATGATTACTTTTTGCTTGTAATGATGTATCTTTCAAGAAGATCTTTTCATCTTTCTTCCTTTCAGTGTTATTCAGAACATGGGCTGTTTTCCTCTGATTTCACTTTAAGTCCATGCACTCATATTCCCACTGAGGAATTTCTTAAATGGCAGATTAAGGAAGTGAACTGCTGCCCACTTACCTTCAAAAATTCTAACTCCGTCTCTTTTTCAGATGCACCCACGTAAGTGCTATGCAATTTTGGCAGCTCTTCCTTGACGTAGGACAGATCTAGTTTCTCCATCACTCTAGCTGGGACATAGTGTTCCAGTCTGAAATATGACATGCCATGCACCTACAACATGAAACATTTTTGTGATGGCATCTCCATATACTACTCTATGAGCATGAATGAAGCATAAACATTCATTTTACAGAGAATCATACATTACAGCTGAGTAAGGAGAGGGATTCAGAATCTCAACCCTGACCCAGAACTTTATTTCACATATAGTTTCTTCCAATTCAAGTCTGACTCTACTTCCACTGAAGAGAGAGCATTTGACACCCAGATTTTGACCTAGATTCCACAATAGTCATGTGTTATACTAAAAGAAAATGCCAACAGCAAAGATTGCCAACAGTGTATCAGCTAACTTCCAGTCCAGGGCAGAACTGTGAAGCATGTGTGGCAGCTCACAGTCCCTTCTTTAATTAAGCATCAAGAACACAGTTTCTCTAAGGTGAAATTAATGGTGTACCTCTGCCTGGTAATCTCCATACTCAGCCTGAAGAGCTAGGGATGCCAATAATAAGGCTGTCTCATCATCACAGTGCATCCTGTCTTCCAGGATGTCCTTCCGCAACTGCAGATAATACTGATGACAGGTCAATGTATGCCTAGAAACAGGAAAACAAAACAAAAACCATTAAAAAAGCCATACCATCTTTGGTACCCTTCTTTTTATTGCAAATTTCCAGTATTTGATTCATAACCAATTTCTGTCAATAAATTTAGGGCTTAAGGGGTTAAAAAAAAAAATCATACACTCACTGTATAAGACTGACATCATCCACAAAAAACTTTATGCGAAAAAACAGAGTGAAGTTGACAGGGGGCTTGTTCTTTTTCTTTGGTTCTTCTTTCCATCCTTCTGGAGCTACTTTACTTAGCTTTATGTCAGGATCAACGAAGAAAAATTCATTATCTGCCATGAATGTTAAAGAGAAGCACATGGGTAAAAATATGAAAATCAAATATTTTCTCCAGCTGGAGGATCAACATCAGATTTACAATTCTGAAATTTCATTTTGAACAGTAAGGTTTTCTGTGGACTAACAATGGCTTATAAGCACAGTAGCTATTAAAGGGAACAATGAAGAAGGGCAGAAGAAATATTTTTTTTTGTTATCCCAAAGACAACGGTGGAAAAAAAAACAACCCCCCCCCCCCCAAAAAAAAGTTACCTTCTGTGATAGCTACAAAATAGGAGCTAGGGTTTCTTTAAAATTTCAAATTTCTTATCCCATAGGAAATCCAAAATCTTATTTCCTTCTTTCCTTACTACTTCTGTCCCATTTAAACTTCTGCAAAATGTTTTCAAGGCTTTCTAAACTGCCATGAGCACCAGAAACTTGCCATGGACAAAGTAAGCTCTTAGGCTGTTAAGGGTTTGTACCTCATGCCAATATTCTGAGCGCTACAGTTCTGCAACAGCCTGGGAGAAAGGCCGGCAGGAAACTTGTGTCTGAACACATTAGTTCTGCCACAATGACCTTCTCTCCAGTGAGTTAAAAAAAAGAAGTCCAACTTCTGATCTGTTCTAACAGCCAAAAATTCTAGGAGCAAATTCTTTTTTTTCTGAAGGCAACCTCCTTTACACCAGGGGCATCTCAACAGGTCTGCCTTCACAAGAGGCTGTAACATTGCCTAGGGCTTCTTAACAGAACCCAAAGCCCTTTCACATCCTCTGAGGGGTACTAGTCATAATGAAGGCAAGAAACAGCAGGGAAGAAAGCTGGGCAACCGAAGGGAACCGGCCACCCAAGTTGAACTGCCATTCCTCAAGCAAACATAGGATTTTACTCTGCAAAGTTGTTCTTCACTGAGGAATGTGTTTTGCCTCAATACAAGAGAATGTAACTCAAAGTAAATGCTTTGCAGATGCCAGGCAGTCTCTGATTATCTTTTCTCAACACCAAGTACCTAATTCTTCTTATTCTGTACCTGTCAACTACACGACATTATTATTCTTACCTCTTAAAGTAGCCAATCCAAACAAGTGATGTTCCACCAAGCCAATATGGGCAACAACCATATCAAAGACATCTTTACATATTGTTTTGGTGTCACAAGTCAGCTCCAGCTTCTGCCCGCTTAGAAGCATCACATTTACTTTTCGCCTGGTGTCATCATTCTTCCCTTTCTTAGTCTGCGTTTTGTAAAATAAAATATACCAACATTTACACTCGTGATAAAAACACATTTGTTGGTTTAACATACTTCCCCTGCCACTGATTACTGAATAGCCCCTTTCTTACCAAGATAGACTTCGGTAGATCCAAGGAGATGAATGGCTCAATCGTCATTTTCACAAACTCAGGGCCAAAGAAATTCTGCAAGTCACAAGAGTATGAGTGAACACTGTGTTGCTGGAACAACAGACTGAGGCACACTTAACTCCTGCCCTACAAATGCTAAAGCGTAACCAAAGGTTGAAAATAGAAAATCGTACTGAATTCCTCCTATGAGTTGGTAAGTCTAAAGAACATGATTTTGCCAGCATGCATGCTAGAAACACTGGCAAGCTACAGTTTTGGTGACATTATTACTCTGTGTATTTTTCTTCCTTTGCTGGGCAAAAAGCCAACACTAACATTATTTGTCTTCTTTTAAAACAGACGGTGTAGGTTGCATATTGGGACCATCTGGGGGCTTATCTCAGTAAGCAGCTGCCTGACATAGTAAGCTTTTCTGAATTGGTGGCAATTCTGCCTTGATAAATCTCTGCCTGTGATGTACAAGTTTCATCTCCCAAAGGCTGAAATGTTTTAGTCTAATTCTACCTGCTGGGTTCAAGTAGAGATCCCAGCCAATTTCTGTCTGCCTGTAGACAAATAAATGTTCTACTAATTTACTGTGTAAGTTACAGGAGATCACCTAGCCAAACTGTTAAAGGAAGTTCTCTGTGCAATATCCACTTCAATACTACCTTAAAAAAGTGGCCCAAGATTCACCTTTTAATGAAAAATCTTTATTGGCTACTGGCTACTACCCACTGTGTACTATATGTAAAACACCTGCACCTAAACCTCTTAAGTGGGGGGGAAAACTCCCCCAATAACTTGGTTAGGTAAGGCCTGCATGAACTAACTGGTCAGACTGCTATGGACTGGAGACAGATACAGGGACTATTACCCTGAACAGTAAATTCACCTGTGTCTTGTTTCAAGTTTCCCCTTCCTTAAAAAAAAAAAAAAAAAAAAAAAAATCAAATTTACTGAAAGCAGCAGCAGAGGGCATCAAGCTCTCATGTCTTCTGAACATCAGACACTATTTGCCTATACCTCTGTCTCGCTTTTTCTCTGTAATCTTACATTTCATCCACATACCAAGACAGCTAGGAAAGGAAAGGGAAGTTTGCGCTTCAGGGTGAACCCACGGGCCAAATGAATCCTCTCTGCCTTTCTTTACCTTCCCAACTCATTCATTTAATAACCTTTGATGTTGGCAGGGAACATCGATGTTCCACTAAGGGAAATAAATGCAAAGCAAAGTGGTTGAAAACACCACAGAATAAAGGAGAAAACTACACCTTACCTTTGTTAGGATGCTATATTATTTAACTGATGCAATCTTTAGTCAAGGCTTGCTGTCTGTTTTAGCATCTCCTGATGCAGCTTTAGGCTACATAGCCACTAATGCCACAAAACCTCAGAAATTCACCTTGTGAGAGTAAGTCTTTCCTATCAGTACAAAACCAACCACCTAGTACTTAATCTGTTGATGACTGTTTATTACAGGACCCGGTTCATGAATCCCACATATTACAGTTTCAGTCAAGACACTGCTCCGTTTCAATGAAAATAAGAGTTCACCTGAGATTAGGGCATTACCCTCAGTTTTCTTTGTGTCATGGCTGTTTCCAGGGCTATTTCTCTCAGTGGATCTCTGGTGATGTCAAGCATTGAGGACCTAATTGCATCTCCAGAGTAGAGGTTAGGCCGGGACTGCCTGAGAGCCATTCTAGCTTGCAGTTGCATCATTTCTTCTTCCTGACGCTTTAGCATCACTTCTTGACTTACTAGATTGCCTTCAAATGGTGCTTCATGTTGCCTACGGTACAGTCAGAGGGGATGAAAGACATTACTAGGTATGCCTAAGACATGAGGCTGCTTTAAGCATTTACCTAAGTGGAAGCCCAGAACACAAAAACTAGCTATGAAATTCCACATTAAACACAACATTTATTCAGCAGCCAGGAGGTTAGCACTCTACAGCAATCCATTAATACAGAAAATCTGTAGAACATGCCAAGTTTCTACAGCTGCCTGTCATTTATTCATATGAAACTAAAGGCTCAGCTGCAGTCTAAAAAAATACTTGACACTACAAACCCAGTGAATCAGTACAAAACCAGTGAACACACAGGAGGAATAAAATGAATGATTAAAAAGTACCTTAATTTCTCTGTTCAAGCAGGGACTGTGAAAAAGGCATGCTCAAAAACATGTCATTAAAGAAAAAAATAATAGTGTGCTTTATGGAAGTAAATATTATTCCAATCACTTTCGCTGTAGCATTTCTTTATGAACTCGGTGCATAGTACTGTAATTTTTTCTGATTTTTCCTGAGCAGCAGTATAGCTTAAAATATTTATATAAATATTTTCTATGTATCAACATCCTATGTACTGAATTATTCTACATATCATACTCTGACATTTTCATCAGCTTATTTTGCTGAAAAAGATCTCTTTTCTTTTAAATTGCTAAGAATAGCTTGGTTGCTACATGGCTATCACAAAAAAATAAGAGCCTAAATGAATAACCCAAAGGAAAAACCAAACAAACAACCCAATAACAAACAAAAAAATGAAACAAAACAACTAACACACACCCCACACC